>ML278993.1:94982-123027 GCA_005239495.1 Nicotiana undulata
AGGGGGGGTCTATTTATAGGAGACTTGGGAATGGGATATGCCTTGGCATATTCCCTATTCAAAGAGCTGAAATAGTACATAGGGCAGCTGTCCCCCTTATCCTTTGGGACAGCTTCCCCCTATTCTAGAAAATTCCAGCCTATGAAAAGACCCTTCTAACCTTTAAAAATCTGATTTCTTAATCTAAAATATCTAATATACCCCTTGAAGTCCCTGAAATTACGATTAGGTAACCAGGGTTAACTTGCTTGGGGTTATTATTAACTCTTAGTTAATTAACCCTAGTTAGCTTACTACTTAACTAGGATCAAGTTAATTTCATCATTAGGTGTTAACTCTGATTTACCTTGTTAATTAATCTAGGTTAATTAGTTTAATCCTTTAGAACTAGGTTAATTGGCTCATTTCAGTTCAATAAGACTTAACTAACTAAAATCAAAGACTTAATTAACTATCAACCTAAGCAATCTAGGAATGTAGTCACCTCGGCTGATTCATGACCATTCATTGGTTCAAATATCAGCTTAATTACTCAGATAGGCTATTAGGCAACTAATCACTGTAGATAATCAAGGTTATAGCAAAACAGGGTATCCTAACATTAAACTAGAGATTAACTTTCACCTAATCAATGACCCAAGCTTAGGAGTAATTAACCTATTAGGATCAAAGTTTTATTAATAAAACATTAGGTTAGGGAAAACTAACTATCAAAGAATTCTAGACATCCTATATGCATATCAACCCGAACTAATTAATCAAACGAATTAATAGCCAAACAAACTCATAAGAAACCAGTTGATGATATTCAAAAGGAATCTGACCAAGAACAAATACATGACTTCCATGGACATATTTCAAGCCTAAACCAAATTATTCGACTACCTAAACATGGTCCAAACACGTACGATTGAACTAAATGAACAAAATCAATTAACCAAACGGATCAAGGAAAAAGAAACAAACATACATATGAAACAGTGATTAAACAAACTATGCACAGAATCGTGGTTATAAAGAAACCTAGTTACTAATTAACGAAAAGAATTAACATGCTTATCACAAATGTGTTTAGAGCTTAACTAATCAGGAAGACGAGCATGAACAGGTGAAAAAAAAACAGTGGAAGAAAAAGAAAAACAGACCTAAAACAGGGATATAACAGTGATTAAACAAGAAGGACATATTCCTAATTCTTGTAAATAAATAAACAGAAACAGATAGGAAGGAGGGGGGAATACCCGTTTGAGGGATTTTGACCAGAAAAATTGAGGTTGCCGGACCTTGGCTGGACTCCGGCAGGGTTTGAAAACGACTCAAACCCACATGAATCAATAGCCCTCCATGAGAGCTATCGATCCATGTAGGTAGAAGCCATTACAAGTCTCTGAATCGGCAAGTAGGGGAAACTAGGGTTTTCTGGATTCCTAGATCTGGAATTGATGAAGTCTGAGTGGGTTTTTGATGAAATTAATAATAGAGGGTGATTGGGGATGATGAGAGGATCGTCTGGGTAAAATTTGGGCTCGATGGGGTGAACTCCGCCGCAAGAGGCGATTTCCGGCCGGCGGAGGACGATAGAGGGACGGTGGTCGGGTGGTGGTGCTGGGCGGAGGTCGGGGAGAATATTCAGAGATAGGAGGGAGAGAGACGAATGGAGGGTGTTAGACTTCTAAGTGAATGGGGGGTAGGGGGCTTAGGAACAATTATATACCTGGGCTTTAGAGGGTTCACAACCGCTAGATCTTAGGTGATCAACGGATGGGGTTTGCTCTGCTCGAACGGGGTCGTTTTGTTGAGGGCTGGGGCAGGCCGAGTAATGGGGTTATGGGATCGGGTTGCTTGGGTAGTGTCAAGACAACCTTTTAGGCCTGGGCAAGTCTAGCCCAGGTCCATTTAATTCATTTTTAACAAAATCAAACTTAACTAATTAACCTAAATTAAAACTAAAATGTAATAACTAGTTCTAATCCTAGTATTTGTTTAATTAATAAATTAAAAAATCACACCATTTAATATACTCCTAGTCCAATTTTCGCAATTTCTGTTAAAGAAAAAGTAATTAAACTAACATGTTAAACATTAACCTATTCTATATCTTATAATTACATTTCGCTATCATTTAAATAACAATTAAAGGTTATGCACCTAATTATGTCATTTTAAATTGTTTATACGTTTAAAAGACGAATTATGGCTACATAATGTAAAAATAAATTCACAAATAGCATTAAAATTTAACAAAAATCCATAAAACCAATTAATTTAATGAGATTTTTATAGGATTATACGATAGGTAAAAATCACGTGCTCACAACAAGCCCTAGTTACCAAATTGTGGTACTAATTTCCCATAAATTTCACCCCTAATCAGACCAAAAATCACATATAAACGAGTTTTAAGTCCAAAAGCCTTACCTCCACGAAAAACCCTTGAATTTCCTCTTCAAAACCCTTCAAAAAGCTTCAAACCCGTGTAAAAATGGTGGAAGAATGACCAAAATTCGCTAAGGGTCCTATTTATATGTTTTGCCCATCGATGATTGCACATGCAGTCCATTTGTCGCACCTGCGGTCCCAGGTGCGCACCTACGCATTTAACTTAAAGGACCAATTCTCGCACCTGCGACCCAACCACTGAACCTGCGACTCCGCAAGTGGGGCCAATCATCCGCACCTGGGAACTTTCACCAGCCTAGCCTTTCTCGCACCTGCGCAAGGCTCCTCGCACCTGCGGGATCGCATCTTCGGCTTACCTTCCGTAGGTGCGGCCACACCAGCAACACAACACCAGCAACATTTTCTGCTGCATTTTCCAAGTTCAAACCTAACGATGACCCTCCGAACTGACCCCAGGCCCCTCGGGGCCTCAACAAAAAGTACCAACAAGTCATAAATGATCACCCGGACTTAGTCGAACCCTCGAAAAACCCAAAATAATGTCGAAACATCAATTCAACCCATGATTCAAGTTTAAGGATCTTCAAACTTTCGAAATTCACCAACGATGCCGAAACTAACAAAAACACGCCTGACTAGCCTGAAAATTTGCACACACATCCAAAATGACACTACGAACCTGATCCTACTTTCGAAATTCCATTCTGACCCTGATAGCTAATTTTCTAATGCCGACCGAAAATCGCCAAAAACTCAATTTCGCCAATTTAAGCCTAATTCCACTCCGGACATCAAAACCACATTCCGAACACACTTCTAAGTCCCAAATAACCTAACAAAGATATTCGAGCCATAAAATCCGCATTCCGATGTCGTTTACCTAATAGTCAACTCCCGACTGACTCTTCTAACCATAAGGCCAATTTAAGAGGCTAAGTGTCTCATTTCTCACCACGACCACTCCGTACCCAAATCAACCGACCCAACAGCTCTGTCTCCTAGGTGGCCTCCTCCACCGACTGTCCTCTCCAGTGAACCTTCACTGAAGCTATATCCTTAGATCTTAACCTTCTGACCTGACGACCCAAAATAGTCACTAGCTCTACCTCATAAGACATATCACCCTCAAGCCGAACCGTGCTGAAGTCTAAAACATGTGACGGGTCACCAACATACTTTAGGAACATGGAAACATGAAATACCGGATGAACACTCGATAACCTGGGTGGCAAAACAAGTCTATAAGCCACCTCTCCAACCCTCTGAAGCACCTGAAAAGGCCCAATGAACTGGGGATTCAACTTGCCCCTCTTCCCGAAAGCATAACACCCTTCATCGATGACACCTTCAGTAGTACCTTCTCTCCAACCATAAAAGACACATCTCGAACCTTCCGGTCTGTGTAACTCTTCTGCCTAGACCGCGCCGTGCGTAGCTGCTCCTGAATCAACTTCACCTTATCCAACACATCATGTACCATGTATGTGCCCAATAGCCTAACCTCACCCGGCTCAAACCAACCAACTGGAGATCCACACCTCCTATCATATAAAGCCTTATACGGAGCCATCTGGATACTTGACTGATAACTATTATTATATGCAAACTCCGCGAGTGGCAATAACTGGTCCCATGAACCCTCAAAATCAATGGCACAAGCACGCAACATGTCCTCCAGAATCTGAATAGTACGCTTTGACTGCCCGTCGGTCTGAGGATGAAACGTTGTGCTCAACTCAACCTGAGTACCCAACTCTCTCTGCACGGTCCTCCAGAACTGAGATGTGAACTGAGTACCTCTGTCAGAAATGATAGAAACTGGAACACCATGCAATCAAACAATCTCCTAGATATAAATCTCATCTAACCTCTCAGAAGAATAAGTAGTACCAATAGGAATGAAGTGCGCGGACTTGGTCAGCCTATCCACAATAACCCATATAGCATCGAACCTCTTCGAAGTCCATGGTGATCCGCTCCCACTTCGACTCTGATGCAATCCCCCCGGTCTCTGGTGTTCATACTTGACCTGCTGGCAGTTGAGACACCAAGCTACAAACCCAACGATATCCTTCTTCATCCGCCTCCACCAATAATGTTGTCTCTTATCCTGATACATCTTCGTCGCACCCGGATGGATGGAATACTCCGAGCTGTGGGCCTATACTAGAATCAACTCTCGAAGCCCATCCACATTGGGCACACATATCCGACTCTGCATCCTCATAACACCATCCTCACCAATAACCACATCCCTAGCATCACCTCGCCGGACCCTATCCTAAAGAACGAGCAAGTGTGGGTCATCATACTGGCGCTTTCCAATATGGTTATTAAGAGAAGACCTGGAGTCTACTCGAGCTAACACCCGGCAGGGCTTTGATAGATCCAATCTCACTAACTTGCCCGCTAAAGCCTGAACATCAAGTACCAATGGTCTCTCTACTGCTAGAAGATATGCTAGACTCCCCAAACTCTCTGCTCTATGACTCAAGGCATCAGCCACTACATTGGCCTTTACCAGATGGTATAGAATACTGATATCATAGTCTTTGAGGAGCTCCAACCATCTCCTCTAAGGAAAATTCAAGTCCTCCTACTTAAACAGATGGTGCAGACTACGGTGATCAGTGAAAACCTCACAATGTACCCCATACAAATAATGACGCCAAATCTTCAAGGCGTGAACAATGGCTACTAGCTCGAGATCATGTATGGGATAATTCTTCTCATGTATCTTCAGCTGGCGCGATGCGTAGGCAATCACCCCACCCTCCTACATCAAAACAAAACCGATGCCTATCCTCGATGCATCACAATACACAGTATAAGAACCTGAAGCTGATGGATTCGTAACATTGAAGTTGAGGTCAATGCAGTCTTGAGCTTCTGAAATCTCTCCTCATACTCGTTTGACAACCTAAACGGAGCACCCTTCTAGGTCAATTTGGTCAAGGACGAAGAAATAGAAGAAAACCCCTCCACAAAGCGACGATAATATCCCTCCAAACCAAGGATACATAACGATAAACGATAAATAACATATATTAATAATCAAGGATAGTGCCATTCAACATATACAAACGATAATCTCCCAAAACCCGGAATGTCGCTAAATCACAAGCTTCTATAATATATGTAGCTCTATACAAAAGTTTGAAGATAAACAAAGATATCTCTACATAGGAGAAATAAAAAGGAGATTTCGAAGATCTGCTGACGCGAGCAGAAATACCTTGAAGTCTCCAGAAATTAGCAAGTGTGCACTATATCCGAGGCTGATAGCTCGTACCTGGATCTCCACACGAAAAATATGTGCAGGAAAGGGCATGAGTACACTACTATGATACCCAGTAAGTGCCAAGCCTAAACTCGGTCGGGTAGTGACGAGTTCAGGTCATGGCCCTACCGGAGTAAAATTAATGAACTAAGCATTAAAAGATATAAATAAATTTTATGGCAAAATAGTTAAAGAAATTTACAAGATTTAACAGTCAAGGGAGGCCTCGGCTCAGACGAGGTAATCACAACAGGGAATCTTTGGGGATACCGTCCCATAGTTCCTAAATGCTTATGCAGTACTAGGGGATCTCACAGAATACATCCGTAGTCCCAAACTGCAAAATGCCAGAAGAATATCTGAGTTTCCGAATTGCCCGGACTTGCCCAAAACTTACCCCTAAACACACCCGAGGCCTATGGAACCCCAACCAATGGCACCAAAAAGTTATATATCAAGTTACGAATTTGGTGGAATCCTAGGAACTCACAAAACAACCTCCAATTACCAAATTAACTTCGGATTCAAGCCTAAGAACTTCTAAACTTCCAATCTCCGCAACCGACGCCGAAACCTACCAAACTTCATCCAAATAACCTCAAATTTTGCACATAGATCACAAATTACACTACGAACCTATAGCCACATCTGGTCCATTTCGGACTGGATATCAAAATTTCCACTAATGGCCAAAATTGCGAAAATTCCAACTTCTATCAATTCAAGCCTAAAGGAGCTACGAACCTCCAAAACACATTACAGGCGCGCTCCTAAGACCATAATAATTCAACGGAGCTAACAGAATCGATGAAATTCCATTCCGAAACTATCTTCACATAGTTCTGACTGCGGTCAAAATTCTAATACTTAAGCTCATATTTAGGTACTAAGTGTCCCAATACACTCTGAATTTCACAACCAATCACTCTGGAAAATCCCAATAGAAGAAACAAATGTGAGGGAAAACAAATATTAGGGGATCAGGGCTCTAACTCTCAAAAAGACTGGCCATGTCGTTACATCCCCCCCCTCATAAAACAATTGTTCGTCCCCGAACGAGTATAAAGACATACCTGAAGTTGTGAAAAGATGAGGGTAACGGCTACGCATATCCTGCTCCATCTCCCAAGTTGCTTTGTCTGCCGGCTGACCCCTCCACTGGACCTTCACTGAGGCAATATTCTTCGACTTGATCTTTCTGACATGCCTGTCCAAAAAGGCTAATGGCTCCTCAATATAAGATAGATCTTTGTCCAGTTGGACTAAGCTTAAATCTTATACATGAGTAGGATCACTGTGATACTTCTGGAGCAGAGAAACGTGGAATACCGGATGAACTCCTGCAAGGCTGGGAGGTAAGGCAAGCTCATATACAACCTCCCCAACACGCCGTAATATCTCAAAAAGACCAATGAACCTCGGGATCTATTTGCCCTTTTTCCCAAATCTCATGCCGCCCTTCATAGGGGATACCCAAAGCAAGATTCGCTCTCCAACCATAAATGCCAAATCACGAACCTTCCGGTCCGCATAACTCTTCTACCTCGACTGGGTTGTGCGAAGTCTATCTTGAATCACTTTCACCTTATCCAGGGCATCCTGGACCAAATTTGTACCCAATAATCGAGCCTCGTCCGGCTCATACCATACCATTGGGGACCGGCACCCACATTGCCTGCTATATAAAGCCTCACACGGTGCCATCTGAATGCTGGACTGGTAACGGTTGTTGTACGCAAACTCTACAAGTGGAAAATATTGGTCCCATGACCCTCTGAACTCCATCACACAAGCACAGAGAATATCCTTATGAATCTTAATTGTGCGATCGGATTGACTATCTATCTAAGGGTGAAAGGCTGTGCTCAGCTCTACCCTAGTACCCAACTCCTGTTGTACGGCTCTCCGGAACTGTGATGTGAACTGTGTGCCTCTATCTTAAATGATGGATACCGGGGTACCATGAAGGTGAGCGATCTCTATGATATAAATCTCAGCCAATCTCTTTAAAGAATAAGTGGTCAACACTGGAATAAATGAGCTGACTTGGTCAGACGATCCACGAAAACCCAAATAGTATCGAACTTTCTATCCGTGGAAGTCCAACTTCAAAGTCTATGGTGATCCGCTCCCACATCCACTCTGGGATCTCTAACCTCTGAAGAAACCCACCCGGTCTCTGATGCTCATATTTAACCTGCTGACTGTTGAGACACCTGGCCACAAATCGAACTATATCCTTCTTCATCCTCCTCCACCAATAGCGGCATCCGGGTGAATGGAGTAGCGTGAGCTGTGGGCCTCATCAAGAATCAACTCTTGAAGCCCTTATACATTGGGCACACAGATCCGACCCTGCATTAACATCACGCCATCATCACCAATATTCACATTCCTAGCATCACCTCATCGGAACCTGTCTCGATAAACTAGAAGATGGGGATCATCATACTGGCGATCTCGGATACGGTCATAAAGAGAGGAACGAGCAACAACACAAGCTATTACCCGACTAGGCTCTAAAATATCCAATCTCAGGAACTGACTGGCTATGGCCTGGACATCCAAGGCTAGGGGCCTCTCAGCTGCCGGAAGGTATGCCAAACTCCCCAAACTCTCCGCCCGACGACTCAAGGAATCGGCCACTACATTGGCCTTCCCCGAGTGGTACAATATAGTGATATCATAGTCTTTAAGTAGATCCAACCACCTCCACTAACGCAAATTAAGGTCCTTTTGCTTGAACACCTGTTGCAAACTCTGGTGATCAGTGTAGATCTCACAAGGAACACCGTACAAATAATGACGCAAGATCTTCAAGGCGTGAACAATAGCTGCTAACTCGAGATAATGGACAGGATAATTCTTCTCATGCACCTTGAATTGTCCAGACGCATAGGCATTCACTCTACCGTCTTGCATCAACACCGCTGCAAGGGAAATCCTCGAGGCATCACAATAGACATTGTAAGACCCTGAACTTGTAGGCAATACTTAATACTGGGATTGTAGTCAAAGCTGTCTTGGGCTTCTAAAAGCTCCCCTCACACTCCTCGGTCCACCTAAACGGAGCACCCTTCTGGGTCAGCCTAGTCATAGGTGCTACAATAGATGAAAACCCCTCAACAAAGTGTCGGTAGTACCCTTCCAACTCAAGGAAACTGTGGATCTCCGTAGCTGATGACAGTCTAGGCCAACTCTGCACTGCCTCCACCTTCTTAGGATCTACCTTGATCCCATCACAAGACACTACGTGGCCCAAGAATGCCACTGAATCAAGCCATAATTCACACTTAGAAAATTTTGCATACAATATTTTCTCCCTCAAAGTCCGAAGCACGGTCCTCAGGTTCTGCTCATGATCCTCCCGAGATCGAAAATATACCAGGATGTCATCAATAAACACAATGATGAAGGAATCAAAGTAAGGCCGAAACACACTGTGCATCAAGTGCATAAAGGTTGTTGGGGCATTGGTTAGCCCAAATGACATGACAAGAAACTCATAATGACCATATCTGGTCCTGACAGCGGTCTTCGGGATATCCGACTCCCGAATATTCAACTGATGATAGCCAAAATGCAATTCAATATTGAAAACAGCTTGGCACCCTGTAACTGATAAATTAAATCATTGATGCCAAGCAAAGGATACCTTTTATTCACTGTAACCTTGTTCAATTGCCGAGAGTCAATACAGATACGCATAGAACCGTCCTTTTTCTTTAAAAAGAATTCTGGAGCACCCCAAGGTGATACATTGGTCTGATGAAACCCTCATCAAGAAACTCCTGCAACTGCTCCTTCAACTCCTTCAACTCACGAGGAGCCATAAGGTAAGAAGGAATAGATATGGGATGAGTGCCCATAAACAAATCAATGCCGAAATCAATATCTCTATCGGGTAGCATGCTTGGAAGGTCAAATGGAAATACATCAGGGAAGTCCCTCACTAATGGAACTGACTCAACTGTAGGGATATCAATACTGACATCTCTCACATAGGCCAAATACACATCACACCCCTTCTCAAACATTCGCTAAGCCTTATGGAATGAAATGACCCTACAGAGAGTATACTCTAAGGTACCTCTCCACTCTAATCTCGGTAAGCCTAGCATAGCTAGCGTCACGATCTTAGCGTGACAATCAAGATAGCATAATGGGGCGACAACTAGTCCATGTTGAAGATTACATCAAAATCTACCATACTGAGTAATAACAAATCGGCTCTGGTCTCAAAACCACTAAGAGTAATCAAACACGATTTATATACGCGATCCACAACAAGAGAATCTCCAACATGAGTAGATACATAAACAGGGGAACTCAAAGAATCTCGAGATATCCCCAAATATGGAAAAAAATAAGAAAACACATATGAATACATAGAGCTTAGGTCAAATAGTACAGATGCATCCCTATGACAGTTAGGGATAATACCTGTGATAGATGAATGTGAAGTGACAGACTCTGAAAGGACTGGAAGGGCATAATACTTGTCTGGCCTCCCCCTCTAGGGTGACCTCGACCTCCACCTCGAGCTGCCTGAGGAGGTGGAGCGGTAGCTGGGGCTAGAAGGATGGCTGAAGGACCCGGTGGAGCACGTAAATGTTGATAAGTCTGTAGAGGTGCACCCCGTCTGTCTCTAGGGAAATCTCGAACCATGTGACTAGTGTCACACACTTAAAACAACCCCTCGGAGGACGCGACAACTGAGACTGACTTGGACCTGGTCTGCTGGACAAGCTAGTTATAGCACCTCGAGCAAGAGGCATACTGGATACTGGCGGTGCATAATAGGGCTCTTGAGGTCTAGGAGGAGCTGGAACATCGCTGACTGCAGGAATAGCTGAATGAACAGGGTGACCCACAAAACCCCTACCATAGCGTGCTGCTGGTGCACGATCTCGTAAATAGTGACCGGTCTCTAGAAAGCTCTTGGCCTCTCTCTGTCCTCTTTGTCCCCGGCAAACATGCCCTCCACTCTCCTGGCAATACTCAGTGCCTGCTGATAAGTAATGTCCATCTCCAACTCCCTGGCCATACTGGTCCGAATACTGGGGTGGAGTCCTTCAATAAAGCGATGAATCCTCTCTCTGACAGTGGAAACCAAAGTTGGTACATGTCGAGCTAACTTAATAAAATGGACTGCATACTCCGACACAGTCATAACACCGTGGCGCAACTGCTCAAGCTCTGTGCGCCAAGCATCCCTGAGGCCTCGAGGGACATACTCATGCAAGAACATCTCTAAATCTGAGTCCAAGTGAGTTAGGCGGCCTTGTCCGGACAACTTATCTAATAGGCATGCCACCACTGATATGCCGCTCACCTCAGTTGGAAAGCGGTGAAAGAAACCCCACTCATTTCCACAATGCCCATAGTGCGAAGAATACAATGACACTCCTTATGAAAACCTAGAGCTCCATCTGAAGCTAGTCCGCTGAAAGTAGGTGGGTGTTACTTCTTGTACCTCTAAAGTTTGAGTTGCTCTGCCTCAGAAGCAGCTACCCTGGTCTAATTCTGAACCGGAGCCACTTGGGGCATAGGAATAAACTCTGGGTCCAGATCAACCTGGACCCTCTACTCAAGAGTGCGAGTTGCGAGAGTCTGTGCCCCTCCCCCGAAATGAGATGTAGCGGGAACTATCGGAAGTAGTCCAACCTAAGCTAGAGTGCTGAACATGCTCATGAACGAAGCTAAAGTCTCCTGGAGGGCTGGAGTAGCAATAGGAATCTCCGGTGACGGCCCTCCAGCTAGAACTGCTGAGGGATCCTCTATCGCAGCTCTCGTAGGTGCTCGGGCTGCACCGCGTGGTCGTCCTCTACCCCGACCCCCGCCTCTGGCGGCTCTGATAGGGGGCTTGGGTGCCTAATCGTCGGTCCTCACAGTAAGGGTCCTCACCATTTGTGAGAAAAAATAGAATAGATTGGAATTTTGATGCCAATAACTCGCACGACAAGGAATTCAAATAAGTATGATTGTTCTTAACAGTTATATAGCCTCCCGAAGATAAGTACAAACATCTTCGCATCGATCCACAAGACTCTAATAAATCGGCTTGTGACTCACGACTCCTACGAACCTAGAGCTCTGATACCAACTTCTCACGACCCAATTTGACCCTCAAAAAGGCGCCGTGACGACACCTAGTATTTATGACTAGGTAAGCCTATTATTGCGGATAATTTAAAGAAGACATAACGATAAATGATAACAACATATTATAATTAATAAGGATAGTGCCACTAATATTCAAAAGATAATCTCCCAAAACGCGGTATGTCGCTAAATCACAAGCTTCTATAATCTATGTTGATCTATAGAAAAGTTTTAATATAAACAAAGATATTTCTACGAAGGAGAAATCGAAGGGGGCTTCGAGGATCTGCGGACACGAGCAAAAATAACTTGCAGTCTCCTGAAATCATCAAGCGCGCACTAAATCTGAGGCTGATAGCTCGTACATGGATTTGTACATGAAAACACGTGTAGAAAAGGGCATGAGTACACCACAATGGTACCCAGTAAGTGTCCACCCTAACCTCGGTCGAGTAGTGACGAAGTTAGGTCAGGGCCCTATGGGAGTAAAAGTAATGAACTAAGCAGTAAAAGATATAAATAAATTCTATGGTAAAATAGTTAAAGAAATTTACAAGATTTAACAGTCTAGGTAGCCCTCGACTCAGACAAGGTAATCACAATAGGGAATCTTCTGGGATACCGTCCCGTAGTTCTGAAATGCTTATGCAGTACATGGGGATCTCCCAAAATACGTCTGTAGTCCTAAAATCAATACGAAGTGCTGGGGGATCTCCCGGAATACGTCCGTAGTCCCAAAATAAATATGTAGTACAAGGGAATCTCCCGAAATACGTTCGTAGTCCCAAAATAAATATGCAGTACATGGGGATCTCCCGAAATACGTCAGTAGTCCCAAAGTAAATATGCAGTACATGGGGATATCCGGAATACTTCCGTAGTCCCAAAGTAAATATGAAACTAAATATGACATGACAGTACACAGTCGAATCATACATTTTAGACTAAACACAATCAAGGAAAAATAGGGATCTACCTAAACATGTTGCACAACATTTCAAATAGACAATTAAAACACGTAGGCATGCTTTCCAAATCTAACTAAGCAATTAAACAAAGTAGAGTAGGTTAACAAAGAAACAATTTATGACTTAGAAGGAAAACAAGATTTTTACAACAATAGCCTGTGTACGCACTCGTCACCTCATGTACACGGCGCTCACACATCAAATAATACCAAACATCCTACGGTGAAGTTCCCCAACACCGCTCAAATCAACCTGATACCATGCTCTTGCCACGAGTATCCGACTCTGAATGACCCAAATCTAATCAAACCATTTGTATAATGTAAATATAACTACAAGTAACTAATTTATCTAATTATTTCGAAGCTAAAGCATTAAATTAGGAAGAATGCCCAAACGTCTCCCCGGGCGCACTACTCAGAATCGGATAAAAATTACAAACCTAGGAAACCCATTCACTCACGAGTCCAACCATACCAAATTTATCAAAATCCAACTTCGAATCGACATTCATATCCCAATAATTTATTTTATGAAGTTTCTACAATTTTCCCCAATTTTCCACCTCAAAGTACTAACCAAATGATGAAATTAGTGATATATTTATGTATATTAGCAAAATACGACTTAGAATTACTTACCCCGATGATTTTCTTGAAAACTCATAAAAATATCTCCACAAACCGAGCTCCTTAGGTCCAAAATGTGAAATACAACCCTAATTCTTGTATTTATAGTGCACTCTCTGATCCCCACTACGCGGTCCGCATAATTCCATCGCGGTCGCGCCATCCTCACTCGCGGTTGCGCCATCCTCACTCGTGGTCTGTGTAATTCCATCGCGGCCACACATTCCAAGCCGCAGTCTGCAAAATTGCTATCGCTGCCGCGAGAATTCCAAACTCCTGCGGTAGCAACCAAAAACATGCAGTCCGCACAACCCTCCACAACTGACCGCGAATTTCTACCGCAGTCCAAGAACTTCTGGTGAGGTCCACGACTGGAAAACGTCAGAAGAATATCTGAGTTCCAGAATTGCCCGGACTTGCCCAAAACTCACCCCAAAACACACCCAAGGATTCTTGAACCCCAGCCAAAGGCACCAACAAGTTATATATCAACTTACAAACTTGGTTGAATCCTTGGAACTCACAAAACAACCTCCGATTACCAAATTAACTTCGGATTCAAGACTAAGAACTTCTAAACTTCCAATCTCCACAACTGGCGCCGAAACCTACCAAACTTCGTCCGAATAACCTCAAATTTGCACACAGGTCACAAATGCCACTATGAACCTACATCCACTTCCTAAATTTGATTCTGGTCTCGATATCAGAATTTCCACTACCAACCGAAATCGCCAAAATTCCAACATCCGCAAATTCAAGCCTAAACGAGCTACGGACTTCCAAAACACATTCCGGGTGCGCTCCTAAGCCCAAAATCATTCGACGGAGCTAACAGAATTGACGAAATTCCATTCCAAAACCGTCTTCACATAGTTGTAATTGCGGCCAAATTCTAAGACTTAAGCTCACATTTAGGGACTAAGTGTCCCAAAACACTCCGAATTTCACAATCAATAACTCCGGCAAATCCCAATAGCAGAAACAAATGTGGGAAAAACAGTTATTAGGCGACGGGGGCTCTAACTCTCAAAACGGCAAGCATGTCGTTATAGTTATGATGTATATTGATATAGAGATAAAAATAAATGTTAAATAATTTTATTTATAATTTTATATTTTAGTTAATAAAGAAGGAATATAAATTTTAATATATATTTTTATATATAAAAAAGAAGAAAAATAAATTTGTGATATAAATTTTGATATACATATTATTGTTGTGATATACATTTATGGGCTATTTGGTGCCATTATCAGTAACTAGGGCTATTTTCTGCCAATTGTGTGAGTACATTGTCACACCATGCCAAAACCCTTTTTTATTAGGGAGGAGGCATTCTCCTTTTTCCCTTTTTGTTGCTTATTGCGGATCACTTCCGAGAGGTGTTAGGTTAGGAGTCTTGGAGATTTTAATTTGGGTGTAAAGGGTATTTTGCTCAAATCTTGTGAGTCATTCCGAATTGGGCCAAAGAAATTTGAAACTCACCACAAAATAAAGTTGTTCTTGTTGAACTAAGGGGGAAGTACACGGTTAGCCACTATTTAAAATGTATTTACTTTTTAGCCAGTGCTTAATAATCTTTTATCCGCCCTGACAAAAATACCCCTGTGTTAGACATGGGTGTTGTGTAAATATTAAAGACATGATGTCCTATGAATGATGTGTAAAGTTTAAGGGCAAAGTGTCATGTATTTTCACTTTTCGTTATTAAACTTTAGGACATCATGTCCTTAACTTCATATGTACAGTGTAAATATTAAGGACATGGCGTCCTTAACTTTATGTGTGTAGTGTGAATGTTAAGGACATAATGTCCTTAAGTTGTATTTAAACCTTCTGTTGTTAAACTTTAGGACCTCATGTCCTTAACTTCATATGTACAGTGTGAATGTTAAGGACATGGTGTCCTTAATTTCATGTGTGCAATGTAAATGTTAAGGACACAGTGCCCTTAACTTTATGAGTGTTGGTAAATATTAAGGACATAATGTCCTTAACATCATGAATGCTGTGTAAATACTAAGGACAAATTATCTTGTATTTGCAACTTCCGTTGTTAAACTTTAGGACATCATATCCTTAGCTTCATAGGAGCAGTGTAAATGTTAAGGACATGACGTCCTTAACTTCATGTGTGTAGCGTAAATATTAAGGACACCATGTCCTTAATATTTACGCAGCACTCATGAAGAAAGGGTAAAGATATCTTTTCATATTAATTTTAATAGAGTAGTGGCTATTTTTTCAGCATTAAAAACGCTGGATAAAAAATAAATACCTTGTTAAATAATGGTTATCCCACACCATTTCTACTTGAGCGAAAGACAAACTAAAAAATCCTAAAAATATTGATTATAACTTAATTAACTAAATATTAAAATAAAACTATTTTGGTATTTTGTTTAATTTTTAAATACTAAAACAATAAAATTAAACTAATAAATATGGATTCAAAATCGATAATAACTCAAGTAAATATTTAAATTACTAAAACTAACTCAAAAATTATGCAGGTCAAAAAATACATGCTTACAGTTGTAACTTATAATATTTTTTGTATAATTTCTAAATCTGTAATTGAAAAAAACTACGATTCTATGAATTCGCACAAAAACTTTGTCAATTTGTGTCACGACCAAATTACCCCTCTGCTTGGTATCGTGTTGGCACCTAGTCTTAAGGACTAGGTAAGCCTAACATTTACTGAATAACAACAATAATAAAGTAAATCTAGGAGTTTCAATGTAGAAATCTTTACAAAATTTGCATTTTTCCCAAAACCAGTAGTACATGTCATAAGCTCTATAGAGTTAGCTTCCACTTCTACATACAAATGTTTGGAAATGAGTGAAAACAGTTGAATACAAGTAAGAAGGTGACTCTGAAGCCCGCTAACACGGCAAGAGGTATACCTTGAGTCTCCTCAACAAGGATCCCCGCAGCTACTAACGATCAATACTTGGATCTGCACAAAAATGTGCCGAAGTGTAGTATGAAAACACCACGGTGGTTCCTAGTAAGTATCAAGACTAACCTTGGTGAAGTAGTGACGAGGACAAGTCAAGACACCCACTGGTCTAATAAACTGAATAAGCATAAGTATAGGGATGGCAAAACATGACATCTCTCAAATGACTACATGATATGGCTAACATCATAGCAACTACAATAAGGAAGGAAAAACAATATGTAACAATAGAACACCATAATAAGACACAGAAGGATGGACGGGAACACAGACCAAATCCGAATATCACAATACCGTAAGGGTAAGTAGTAACTCAGCACTGCAATAGTTTCCACATCAGGCCTTAGCCAACAACCCCGATAAATTAGTCAAATCCTTCAAGTGTAAACTTTTACCCGTAAGTTTTTTTATTGAAATCTTTATAATATAATCCTTTCCAATAGGAAATTCTTTAGAAATATACTTCCTTCAAATATAAACGTTTCAATTAAAGAACCTCCAAACATAGTTCTTTCAAGATAATTGCTTTTCAAATAAATGTCTTTCAAACATAGTTTCTTCAAGATAAATGTTATTCAATTATACTTTTGAGATAAATGTTTTCCAAGCATAGTTTCTTCAAGATAAATGCTTTTAAAATATACTTTTCAAATAAATGTTCTTCAAACATAGTTTCTTTAAAATAAATACTTTTCAAATTTAACCTTTCAAGTAAAAGTCTTTCAAGTATAGGTCACCCTGTAACACCTAACTATAGAAGATTAAAAGCTCTGAACACAGATATATCAACAGGGGAATCTACCAGGATCCCACCCCGTAGTCCCGAATTTATTATGCAGTATAGGGGGATCTCCTGGAATACGTTCGTAGTCTCAAAATAAATATGCAGTGCTGGGGGATCTGCCGGAATACGTCTGTAGTCCCAAAATAAATATGCAGTGCTGGGGGATCTCTTGGCATACGTCCGTAGTCCCAAAATAAATATCCAGTACAAGGGGATCTTTGCAATACGTCCGTAGTCCCAAAGTAATTATGCACCACTGACGACATAGATAATAGTTATAGCACGGCATAAAAACTTGTACATCACAACAACAAGTACAAACCCAACAATGACAGTAATACAAAGTACGGCGAGTAAAACAATTCAGGAACTTTAAATCACAAAGAAAACGGTAGAACTCATTCACAAGGAATAACCACAGTAAAGAATGCTAGGCGTAAAGAGAACAACTTAACACGATAAAATCAAAGAATGTAACAACGATTCCACAATATTCAAGTCAACAATAAGAAACCAACACGAGTCAAATAGTTCCAATTAAAGGCAAGTCATCTAAGGTTGAGGTTATCTAAACTCCTTTAGAGGTTGGGCAATTATGAAAGATTTCAACAATTCAATTAAGGATAAATATCAGAATATAATCGTAACCCCAATTAAGGCTAAACAATTATAGGATGAGATAATAGTAATTTCAATTAAAGATAGGAAGTTATGAAAAATGTATCATGACGATAGAAGAGGAAAAATCTTAAATTAAATCAAAACAGGGTCAAGTAGACAGTGAGGGTAAATCCTAAAGCAATTATGTCTAATCAAGCATGTAGAGGTGAAACTAGCAAATATGAACTCAAACGTATCAAGAACAACTTCATACACGGTGAATATAAGGACCTAATGTCACGACCCAAAATCCGCTAGTCTTGATGGCACCAAACCCAACCCCTTAGGTAAGCCAAATAATAACTATCAAATTTCAATAATCTTACCAAGTAAATTAAACTGAATACATTATTTGAACCTATTACACTTCCCAAGGACTTGTAGTACAAGTCATGAGCTTCTAAGAATAGAGTTGACAAAGCACAAATAAAATAAATACATAGTCTATTTGAAAAGTAAATGTAACGACTCGGTCGTTCGTTCTGAGAGTTATAGCTTGTTTCCCCAATTTCTACTTCTCTGTGTGTTTTTTAGCTTTCTTGAGTTGTATCGAGTAGGTAGGTTTGGGTTCGTAGTAGTTTTGGAGTTAAATGAACACTTAGTCTCTTAGTTAGAAAGCTAAGTTAGAAAAGTCAACCAGAAGTTGAATTATGAGTAAACGAATTCGGATTTGGATTTTGAAAAATCGGTTAGCTTTGTTGGGAGATTTTAGACTTAAGAGTGTGTCCGGAATGTAATTAGGAGGTCAGTGGTAGAATTAGGCTTGAATTGGCGAAAGTTGGAAATTTGGTCGTTTTGGTCGACAATGGAAAATTAGGTATCGGGGTCGGAATGGAGTTCCGGAAGTTGGAGTAGGTTCGTAGTGTCATTTGTGACGTGTGTGAAAAATTTGATGTCATTCGGACGTGGGTTGATAGGTTTCGGTGTCGTTGGTGAATTTTAGAAGTTTAGAAGTTCTTAGGCTTGAATCCGAGGTTGATTTTGTGTTTCGGTGTTGTTTTGGGTGTTACGGAGGTTTGACTAAGTTTGGGTAGTGATATATGACTTGCTAGAATTTTTGGTTGAGGTCCCGAGGGTCTCGGGTGAATTTCGAATAAGTTTGGGTTGTGTTGCGCTCATTTTTTTCTTATGTTGTGACGTCGTTTATTCAAGCATAACTGATATTGTATTGAACAAATGAGTTCCGAATTCTTTTTTGATTGAAGCATTAGATTTCTATCGTAATCACGGACCCCTAGAAAAAAGAATTTTCGAAGTTGGACATAGTATGAGGATTTTATGGTCATTTTACTAAAAATTAGGTTGCCAGATTTTTTAGATTAATTACGAAATTACCACTGACGCCGTATTTAAAAATCTACACTATTCGTAAATATTAAAACCTACATATCTCCTTCATTATAAGGGAAAATTGAGTGATTCAGAAGCCTAATTTGACTAGACTTTCACAAGGAATCTATTGGAGGTGTAAAAAGTGATTTTCAGGATTGTTTGGCACGAGAAACGAGGCAGAATAGCTGGTAGAAATCAATATAAAACAAGAGTTTGGTCATTCGGTCATATTTTGAGTTGGAGAGCTTGGATTTGGGCAATTTTGGAGGTGAATTTAACCATAGGGATTAGGGTAAGTGTTCTCTACTCGGTTTTGGTTATATTTCATGAATTCATCTTCTTTTTTTGGATTTGATTGATGATTTTAAAGTGAAAATGAGGGAGTTAGGGCTTGAGTTTTGGAGAGTTTTAGGTAGGGATTTAAGGGACCAACAGAGTCCGATTTTGATAAGTTTTATATGGATATACTCTGAAGAGGACGAGGGTTTCGATTCTGTCATTTTTTACTTAATTCGAGATGTGGGCCCGGGGGCCGGGTTTTGGCCAATTTTGGATTTTTGGCATATGTTGTAGTTTATACTGTAAAATTCGATTAATTAGTCTATATTGATGGTATTAATCTGATTATGGTAGTATTTGGAGGTTTTGGAGACCAATTCTAGAGACGATGGCATCTCGGAGTAGGATTTTACGTTGTTAAGGTAAGTAACAGTTTTTACTCTGGCTTTGAGGATATAAACCCGGAGAATTTGATATCGTGGGACTTTTTTGAGGCGATACCCACGCTAGGTGACGTGCGTGTGGGTGTATACCTCTAGGGATGGAGACTTGGTCCGTCCTGTGAGGCCTCATGGCCATCATCCATGTTTACGTAGTTACTTATTGTTGAACTTGTTTGCCTTCATGTTAGAGATCATGCTTAGGCTTTATTCATGCTCACATTATTTTGTACTCAGTCATATAAATTATTGTACATGTTTACGTCAGTCTCTATTATTTTCTAATATGATATGATACTTGTCGTGGGTTGTGTCCCCTTATTTTTTGATGATGGTGAGGCTAGTGAGATACATGATTGAGTAAGGCCGAGGTCCAGGTTATGAGGATATTCATACCATAGCGTGTGAGTTGTCCGCATATGTAACGACCCGGCCGGTCGTTCTGTAAATTTTGCACTGTTATTTCTATTTTTGCTTGGTCATGCATTGTTTAGACTGTTTATGATGTGTTGGGGTCTTTTGGTTCGGGTTCGAAATGATAATAGTGAGAATTGAGAGACTTAGTCTCTTTAAGTAGCCTTATAGTTGGAAAAGTCAACTAGGAGTTGACTTATTGGTAAACGATCTCGGAATGAGGATTTTATTGCTCGGATAGCTTTGTTAGGTGATTTGGGACTTAGGGGTGTGTTCGGAATGAGGTTTCGATGTCCGGTGTAGAATTAGGCTTGAATTGGCAAAAGTTAGTTTTTGGCGATTTCTGGTCGGCAGTGGAAAATAGGCTATCGTGGTCGGGTGGAATTCCGAAAGTTGGAGCAGGGTTGTAATGTCATTTTGGACATGTGTGCAAACTTTCAGGTCAATCGGAGGTGGTTTGGATGTTTTCGGTATCAATTGTGGAATTTAGAAATTTCAAAGTTCATAGGCTTGAATTTGGTGTGATTTTGCGTTGTTTTTGGTGTTTTGAAGGCTCGACTAAGTTTGAATGAGGTTATGTGGTGTGCTGGTATGATTTGTTGAAGTCTCGGAGGCCTCGGGTGTATTTCGGATGCTCAAACGGGCATTTTTGGTCTTAAGGAGTCTGTTTTTTTTTTTTGTGTGTTTTAGCTGCAGATTTCCCTTATTCGCGATCGCGTGGTAATTGTTGCGATCGCGTAGGTTAAAGGTTGAGGCAGGCAGATTTGTTCTATTCGATCGCGTAACAGGGTTTGTTATCGCATAGGTTGGGCAGTCTTGAGCAATGCGGTCGCGTGGTTCCTTGTGAGTTCACATAGAAGAAAAGGGGGTGCGTGAGGTTGTTGCAATTGTTCATCGCGACCGCGTGAATGGGTATGCGATCGCATAGGTTAGGGAGTCGAAGCTTCGAGATCACATGGGTAAATGGTGCGATGGCGATGTGTAAAATTTGGAGGCATTAAGTTTGTTCTTCGCGATCGCGTGGGTGGTCCCGCGATCGCAGTGAGTAAATAGTTGGGCAGTGTTTAAATAACCAATTTGCGACCCTTCTTCACTTTTCCACCATTTTGAACGGATTAAAGCTTTTGAGAGAGATTTTTGAGGAAACAAAAGGGTAATCACTTGGAGGTAATATTCTTGACATCATAATTCGTTTATATGTGATTAAGGGTCTAATTAGTGGTGAAAATTTGGGGAAAAATCAGTGCAAAATAGGTAATTAGGGCTTGAGATTAAGAGACCTTAAATTGGGAATTTGAGGGGTCGATTGGACCGATTTCAGTGTTTTTGGTATGTATAGACTCGTGGGAAGATGAGGATCATTTTGGTGTAAATTTTATCGAATTCTGAGATGTGGGCCCGGGGGTCGGGTTTGGCCAATTTCCGGGAATTGTGCCTAATTTTGATATTTTCGATTGGGTTTCATATCCCTAGCATATTTTTATGTGATAAATCTGATTTTGATAGGGGAAAGAGTATTGCGGAGTAGCTTTTTGAACTTTTTTGAGGTAAGTAACAATTATAACTCTAAACCTGAGTGTATGAAACCGCGGTATTTTACGTTGTTTTGGTAAATGAGGTGATACATATGCTAGGAGACGAGTGTGTGGGCGTGAACCTATAGGTATTGTGACTTGGTCAGTCCCATAGCGACTATTAAGCCGCGTATTCGATTTGAAACCTTATGATATCCTTGTTACACCCCATAGTCTCGTATGTGAGAGTACGTCATAAGTCAATTGATGTAATCTCTGAAATGAGATCATCTTTTAAAGTACATAAAGTAAGTTAATAATGTTACCTTGGAGATTACAAATATTGAAGATCATTAATAATGAGTACCAAGAGGGTTGGGAAGCTTAGAAGCTAAACCATTTGAAGAAAATAAGTTTCGTCGAAACTAGACAAGTTTGGAATGTTATAACATGTACTTTAGGGTGAGACAATGGTTCATTACATGATAAGGAGGTTATTCCATGAGTAATGTTTGTCATATGATAGTCGTGTGCTACGTTTTGAAGTTAAGCAAGTTGTGGAGCAAAAGTTGGCAAAGGTCTTCACAAATTACATTCATAATGTGCTAAATATTAGGTCAAATGTAACTGGGATTTTCTCCCAATATTATTGGAATTATTGGATGATCTACCAACCAAACTGAAGATCTATGAGTCTAGTTCCCAACGCATTAAACCGTTCATCAATACGACATAGGAGTAGAGAGATATTTGCAACTTCGCGAGACTGTGCAGACATCATAAGTGATAAGTAGGTGGATCACTAGAGGTTTTTGAGCAATACATTTCATGTGTTATATGAGGTCTTATTGGGACATATTATATACCAAATTGAAAGTCTTGGAATGTAGTTTCCAATGCTCTTAACCGTTCGTTCATACAACATCGGGATAAAAATATATAAGCGTCGGAAGATGGATCAATCCTATGGTACCAAGCTAGCACCTCTTTGACTTTTTCAAAGTTGATATATATAAGTCTTAGGTCGGTTTACTCTTTATTTTTCAGCATAACTCGACCACAGAACACCCATAAACATAACGTCAAGCTATCTTCTAGTGTTTCAAAGAAGATTATCATCCCGGGCTATAGTCGGTCGTGTATGGAACCTATTATGCAACCACTGATCAGTTGGGTTTACCGAGCTCCACGTGGCCGGGTACGATATGATGATGATGATGCCCACAGAGGTGGATGAATTAAAGGTTTATGTATATATATGTATGTATCACACATTTCATGTTAGTAGCCCTCAGAGGTACTCAGATGTTACAAGTTGTATATTCTTTATCCCCATTTACATTACTTTTCGTACTTATGCTTTCCTGCCTAACATACTCAGTACTTTATTCATACTAACTTCCTTTTTATTTGTGGACACTGCATGTCGTGCTGCAAGTCCTGATAGACAGGTAGACGCAGCTCCCCCACCACAATAGGCTTTCCAGTTCAACGGTTATAGGCGAGATCCCTTCTCCAGACTTGCTGTGGTCTGGGTATGCATTTTTGTTATACATATTATGGGTATGTCGGGGCCCTGTTCCGGCTATGTTGCATTACTTATGCTCCTTTAGAGGCTCATAGACAGGTGTCAGCTTATGTATAGTTTGGCATGCCTTGTCGGATAATTTTTGTTGTATAGTCTTTCATGGAAGTGTGGTAGCTCCTAACTTACATGTAGTTTCTTGGCAGTCTTGTTATCCCATGTTATGCATGTTCATTCCATTATCTTTCATTGTTTGGTGTTTATAATGCATACCTACCACTTATATTGATCTCGTCGGCCATTAAATATAATAAGAAGGTTAGATAAAATTTACGTTGGTGCTCGACAAGTATGGCTCGGGTGCTAGTCATGATCCTCCAGTTTGGGTCGTGACAAACTTGGTATCAGAGCAGGTCTGTCCTAGGGGTTGTCTATGAGCCATGTCTAGTAGAGTCTTGTTTATGGGTGTGTTGTGCACCACACTTATAATTTAAGAGAAGGATATGATATCAGGATCCAGCTGGGGTTAGAGTAACCAAAAATTGTGGATAGATTGTTATCATTATTTAACATTTTTGAAGGGTAGTGCAGGACATGGTAATAGTTTTCATTGGGAGATAGCCAAATGGTCACTCTAGAATAATATAGTCCGATATGAATACTAGAATGTTCAGGAAGTTCAGAAGATATCTTAGAAGGGAGGAATATTTACCTTAGGATGACTCCTACCCCTAGTAAAGAGGGAATGTTAGTCGACCCAAGGGCCAATGACATGGTGCAAGGGGATCTGTAAGCGGAAGACTGTTTTGTTGATGTTTTTAAAATAAGGTAATAGACAGAGATATTAGAAAGAAAATAAGAAGAGAGTAAATGAAGCATTATGAGTAATATGTGATAATGAGTGATAACGATAAATAAAAATATGACACGATGACAGAGTCTATAGTCGAGTGAAGGAAAAGACAATAGGAGGCATGCCTCGAGACAATAACAGTATAAGTCGTAAAGCCATACCCTTATTTCGAGAAATGAGTTGGCGACTCATGTCGCGCCCCCCTTTTTCCTCAAGCACTCCTTTCGGGGGCCCAGTTTGAAAGGGTTTATGACATTGGTTGGGACAACTCATTCCTTTTGGGAAAGAGGTTTATTTATTTGAAGAGTCGCCACCTAACAATTTTAAGGTGCGTTAGGGAACCTATTGGGGTTCATTTACAACTAAGTTTGATAACCAAAGACAGGGTAAGGGATTGAAATTATCTTAAGGGGAAGGTGTTAGGCACCCCTCAGGATCCACAAGTGTGGTTCCTGGCCAAATAGCTTTTGTTAATTTGTACGATTAGAAAGTAAACAATTATGGCCCAAATAATAGGGGATTTGGAAATATTCGTAGCTAGGCACATATAAGTTACAAGTTTGAAACTGTTTAATAATTGATGGATCTTTGAAAAGGATTATAGTCTAAGCCTGTCTATGGGAGTAAGGGGGTATCCTAGGTTTGTTTATAATATGGATCACATCTGTCACAACCCCAAATCCTAACAGGTCGTGATGGCGCCTATCGTGGAACTAGGCTAGCCAACCATCACATTACTACACATTTGTTCTATTATAATATTTCGTAAGTCAACAATAAGCAGCAAACATAGTATAAAATAACTTCTTTAAATCTTTGCGCCCCAATAATAATCTAACAGTCTAAACAAAACCCCCCAACTCTGCTAATGTCTTAACAATGTCTATGAAATAAGTACTAATACTAATAAAGGAAGGAAAATGGAGAAGCTGCGGACGCTGGACAACTACCTCGAAATCCCAAAGCTGATGATGAATGAAACTTGGATGACTACTGCTCTGAACCAGTACCTCGATCTGCACACAGGGGTGCAGGTTGTAATGATGAGTACGCCAACTCAGTAGTAATGAAAATAAATCACAGCCTGAGAATAAGAAACATACAGCACAGATACACCAATCCACAAAACAGTAAAACATCAAGTCTCCATAAAGTATACATCAAATACATAAGTTCGAAAAACCAGTTTCCATAAAGTCCTTTGAAACAAGTATATTTCCCAATATTTCTCAGCAAAAATCTCAGTAATATCAGTTTGAAAAATGAAGTAAATCAGAGTAAAAAACTCAATAAAATGTCATCATAGAACTTCCCCTCGGGCCATAATCATCACTCGTAACAATTTCCCTCAGCACCTCACCATCACTCAGTATCAGCCCCGCGGGCAACCTCACTGTCACTCATGCCTCCCAATCACTCATCACTCGGCACTCACGCTCAGTAGGTACCTGCGCTCACTGTGGGGGTGTGTACAGACTCCAGAGGGGCTCCTACAACCCAAGCGCTATAAACAAGCCACATCATGGCATAAATCACTCTTAGGCACTCAGCCTCTCTCATATCATAACATCCTCACAACATTGTCCCTCTGCCTCACTCATATCATAACATCCTCACAACATTGGCCCTCGGCCTCACTCAGTTAAACACTCTCAGCATTCCACTCGGGCCATGAATAAAACGGGGTTCTCGACCCAAAATAGTATTTCATTTCAAGAAATAGTAATATCATCAAATAAGAGTGTCAACAATTTCACAAGAAGGACTGAGTGAAAAATCATAGTTTCAAAATAGTGAGAATATCAGTAAAACAGCCCCCAAGGGGTTAAAATAGATCGACACTAGGTCCCAAACATGGCTTACAGCCCAATTATATCAAATCATAGTAGTACTATAGAGAATAAGCTTTAAAAGCAATTCCGCAACTCAATAGTTGCCTAAAAAAGTACATATTTCCAAATTTCCAATTCGTGCATTCCCCACACTTGTCATCCAGTGTGTGAGTCACTCCAAATCCGTGAAAGGATGTAAGATCCAGGGTTTCATACCCTCACGACAGGATTTAAAGACATTGCTTACCTCAAACTAGCCCGAAAAGCTACTCTGCAACCCGTTTGCCTCTCGTATCAACTTCTGAGTGCTCCAAATCTACCAAGATCAGATTTTTATCATCAAATTATGCTAAAGGAATGAATTCCAATTGAAAAGTACCAATTTTTGCATAAAACCCAAATTTAGCCAAAACACGACCCCCGGTCCCGCGTCTCGGAACTCGACAATTTTTATACCAAAATGTTCTTCATCATCTCACCAGTACGTACATATATGGAACGCTAAAATCGAAGATCGTTTGACCCCTCAAATCGACCCCTAAAGGTCTCATAATCTCCTGCCCTAAGTCCACCTTTTTCTACTGATTTTCATGAATTAAACACTGATGTTTTGATCCTTAATCACATATAATCGAGTATTAGGGTCCAAAATCCTTACCTCAATGAAGAACAGTGATTTTCTCTCTGTAAAATCGCATCAAAACTCTTTTCCCGTTTAAAAATGGTGAAAAAGTGGGTATTGGTCGCGGAGGGTTTATTTAAATACTACCCACGTATTTGTTCATCGCGATCGCGGGACCTACATTGCGATCGCGAAGCACTAATCTTCAGCTTCCCAATTGTACCTTCTGCAATCGCAACATATGCCATGCGATCGCAGTTCCTTATGACCTGAACGTACGCGATCTCAAGTCTTCCCACGCGATCACAAAGCACACATGACCAGCCCCCCACACGCGCCTCTCTATCACTACGGGATCGCGAACTAGGACACGCGATTGCACTGCTCAAACCTTCTCATCTACGCGACCGCACTCCTAACCCTTCGATTTCGATTCACAAAAAAAATGGCCTAGCCTCAGATTACTCTACGTGATCGCAGCTATACCTACGCGATCGCGATGAAGGACCTTCAGCTGCTATAACACCAGAAAACAACAGTCTTTACTAAGGCTAAAATGTCCGTTAACCACCCAAAATCAATCGCGAGCCCCTCGGGACCCCAACCAAATTTACCAACATATCCCATAAAATCATTCAAAATTAGTTGCACTCTCAAAACACTAAAAATAACATCAAAACACCAAAATCACATCAGATTCAAGCATAAGAACTTTGAAATTTCTAAATTCCACCAACGACGGCGAAACTATCCAAAACAACTCCGATTGACCTAAATTTTGCAGACATATCCAAAAATGACATTACGGATCTGTTCCAACTTTTGGAATTCCATTCCGACCTCGATATCCTATTTTCCACTGCCGACCGGGAATCACCAAAAACTCACTTTCTCCAATTCAAGCCTCATTCTACACCGAATATCACAAAAATATTCTGAATACACTCCTAAGTCCCAAATCACCTAGCGAAACTGTCTGAGCCATAAAATCTGCATTCCGAGGTCGTTTACCAACAAGTCAACTCCTAGTTGACTTTTCTCACTTTAAGGCTATTTTTAAAGACTAAATGGCTAACTTCTCACTACAACTATTCCGGATTCGTGCCATCCAACTCTAACACATCAATAATAGTATAACCAACCTATGACAAGGCAATAACAGTAATTATAATGCAGGTTCTATGTAACGACCGGCCTGGTCGTTACAACATCAATGCAATACCCGATATGACACTCCTCAAAGGGGGGCTACACGTGGTATTAGCGCACCGGTCATCATATCTATATCTACCCTTTCCCACCCCATGAAGGTAACTAAAGCGAGTGTTGGTCACGACCTCTATTGCATGCTGTTACTCGTCCCTTCCTATTAGTCCCGGAGGAGTTTAGGACTTCTACCCTATAAAGGGGGGGGGGGGTTCTGGGAAGCCCCCAAG
>ML278993.1:123054-171401 GCA_005239495.1 Nicotiana undulata
AAAGGGGGGGGGGGGTTCTAGGTAGACCCTCAGGTTTAAAGATAAAATACTAATGCGACACATAAAGAAACAAATAGGACTACAGATAGGGGATAACACATAAACAGAAAAGGGGCTCAAAGACCTCCACAAATAATGCACAGAATCAGCATGACTCAAACACAATTTAGGTCTGGGTTTAATTCATATCCTAAACATGGTATCTAAGTGGTGACAATAGAGATGACATATTTATTGCATAACTCAGAGAGGAAGTCCTAATCAGTTTTGCCTACTGGTTTTAAACATGCTGACAGTTAAACAATAGTCACAAAAGACAATTCTAGTATTATTTCTTATGGTTGATTACCTAAGGCTTGCCTAGGCATGGGATCATATGCAACAGTTGTTCAAAATTGTTGACAATTTTAGGTTGTTATACCTAAGAGCATGCAGTTTTAAGTATGGCATAATAGACAGAGATTAATTACCAGCTGTTAGAACAGGGTGACTGTTTCTTACTCAGTAGTTAGACTAAGTGTAATTAGGCGACTGCGATCCTAGAACATGATATCTAATGCAGCAACATGCAGACTAACTTAAATAGGATTTCTAAATGCACATTTTTAAAATAGGCAGAAGTGACATTTTGTTTTAATGTTGTTTACCTAAAGCAGGATTTCTAAGTATGCAGTGTGATTGTAGCATGATGTTTGCGTAAATAACAGCTTGTGTTAACACATTTACCCTAAGGCGGGATTTCTAAGTGAGGTTTAGAATAGGGAGAATCACATAAAGACATTCTATGTTGATGTTATTATTTGCCTTGGAGACAGGAGTTCTAAGTGATGATGAGATGCTAAAAACAGAAGATATAAATCCTAGGGAGCATGACATCTGATGCATGGTATGTGTTAGGCCTAAACATGGAGTCTACTGCACACAGAAGAAAGTAAATCTAGGAAGCATGGTTTCTACCCTTGATTACGCTACAACATACATAATACCCTCCCCTTTTTCACTATCCAACCCCAGAGTTGTTTTACAAATAATTATTACAGACCATTGAATATGAATTACATAACTGAAATAGAAAATAAGAAGCTATCTATAGGGAGCCTGCAGTATAGGACCAGATATCCATGTCCTTAATGCCAAGTATTGTTTCACATACTTTCTCATAATTCGAGTGTGTCAGAGTTCCCTAAGGACCTCAAGAGATCCCGAGCAGTGCTCACACCCAGATTTCATAGCCACAGTAGAGAGTAGGTGCAGTGTGGAAGGGCCAGCCTTAGTGTGTCAATGTTCAGAGGGAGCTGAATGGTCCCCAAAGAAATGCTTACACAAATGGGGCAGAACTTAAGAAGTCTACGAGTAGAGTGAGAGTGCTTGACATAGATTTGAAAGAGATGTGGAGTAGGAAAACAATTTTTACACAAGAAAGACTAATTTTAAAAAAGGGAGTTTTGCAAAAAAAGACTTTATTCAGTAAAACAGCTTGATAAAGAGTAAGACAGTCAAGACACATTCATCTCAGGATCAGAACAGTATACCAAGGCAGGTTTAACAAACACAAACAAGGTAGTGAGGGATTGGGGACACATAAGGTAAAGAGTAATGAACATATAACAGGAACAAGTACAAAGAGGTATAGGATAGAAGCTCTTAAGGGGGTTCAGGGAATTGGGGTATAGCATAGTATAGGATTATACTAACATAACAGTACCAAATAGTTTAAGAATGTAGAGTATGCCCTAATCAAAGTAGTGTACAAACATGGGCATAGAGAGATTCACATAAGAACATGTATCAAGCACATGAAGACATGCTTGTTATGATAGATAAAGTATAACTTAACATGTGAATGAAGTTCAGGATTTTAGTTACATGCTGAACACCAAAATAGTAAATAAAAGCATATAAAAAACACAATGAATTGAAACAGTAATAGAAACATCTTGGTTTGAGAACTGAAATTTGAATTAGGACATACCAGTGGAGTGAAGGCAGTAACACAAAGTAGGAAATAAGAGATGCGCAATAGTTAGCCTTGGCTTGCAGCCGACTAACTTAGAGTAATAGCAAGTAGCACAAAAGAGAGAATAGAGGGTTTTAGTTGTGAGAGAGAGCTATTGAACAATATTAATTCGTGTGTTGCTTAATGAAAGAGTAAGGTATATATATAGTTTGAAAATATGTAGCAAATAAGGTAACAAATAACAGTTCAGCAAAATTATGGAAGTGCACATCAATTAGAATCACATTAATATCAGTACTCCCTTTAATTAAGGAGTCAATATTCAAACGGATACCAATAGGGAAAGGAAACCATATAGACTGATGGTATAAGCACGGTGCAATATGTAGCGCATAAGTAAGACCAAATTTAGAATCCTATTTAAGGAAAATATATATGTATCAGTTTGACAGCAATATTAGGCATGAGAATAAAGCAAGAGATAATTCAAAATTAGGAAATTAGTACGGGAATCCTCGAGTGAGGTCCTAATTATAGATAATCAACATTAATCAATACCACACAAGGAAATAACCTCAGCATATAGGACAAATATGCAATCGAGACTAAGTTCAGCATTGTTCCAATTAAGGAAACAACATAAGAATCTGTGTGATAGCATAGTCAACCAAAAATAAGGCAAGGAAATAACTCATAGGTTAAAATCAGTAATGTATTACCATAGGAGGTCAGTGAAAGACACTAATCCTAGAGAATCAGGGATTCGAGTAAGAATAACATCAATTAACACGAATTAAATAGGCTAGAAGTAAGAAACCCTGGTAGTAAAAATCATACAAAATTAGTGACTCACATGAATTATAGATTAATCATTGATGTACGCGGAAAAGCAAGAAAAATCAAAGACATTGATGAACAACATAGGGTAAAATCTTAAAGAATCATAAAGCTCATGAGACGAACGCACATATGATAATATTATCAAAAACAAAGTCAGGGACTTAGGTTTAGGTCTAAAATTAGGGATTTCAGCACAACAACTCAGATAAAAGAGAGAAACTTAAATAAATCTCTAAAACATAATAGAAACCCTAGTATAACATTGAGAAGATCATAAGAAAATCATTCAAAAAGGGGTCATGAAACCCTAGTTTGAAATCGAAGAGTCGTTTTAGAGGAAAATCGGAGAATCTTTAAGGAAAACATCAAAATAGCCCGTAATATGCCAAGATCCATTACGGATCTAAAGAAACCAAGCGATAGTAGTTAGGGTTTCATGGAGACAACCCAAAGAGAAGAAAAATCGGCTAAAGAACAACTGGTTCTAGCAAAAAAAAAAGAAGAGATCTTACTCAGACGGCCGTAGATGGCCGAAAAAAGGCATGAAAGGCCATGGGCGGGAGTTTAACCGCTCCAGGTTCACTTGAGGACCTCAAGGTAGTGTCAAGCCGGCATAGGAGGATACATAGGCTAGCAAGTGGTGAGAGGCCATGGTTTCCGAGGAGGGAAAGTGGAAGGTTCTAGAGAGAACCTAGAGAGAACCAGAGAGAATCTGAGAGAATGAGAGACGGGGGAAATGAGAAGGGGGGGGGGAGTCGTTTAGGATTAATTTAGGTAAATTTCAATATGGGTCNTTGAATTAATCAACGGCTCAAATTGAATGGGGGGATTGTGTCGGGTAGTTTAGGAATTGGGCTTAGATTATTGGGCTAATTTAGTTGGGTTGGGGTCCGGGTAAAATTAGGCTAGGATTGGAATTAAAGGTGGCTATTAGTTAAATACCCGTTAAAAATAGATAAATAATTAATAAAAATAGCTAATAATTACATAAAATGAAATTAAGGCTAAATGGGTGAAATTAAGGTAATTAACTAGTATTTAAAATATAAAATGACTGATTATTGAATTAAAATAGCATAAAATGTATAATTAGGCTATAATTGCAAAGTCATTGCAATTATAGCCAAATAATGCCAATTTGGCTAATTGTGAAATAATTAAATACTAATTGTATAAAAAATGATATATTGAGCCAATAAATGTTTTGAAATAATTTCTAATACAATTTATAATTAATTACTGGATATAAAACTGCCGGATAAATTAGAAATAAATTAATAAAAATATGGAAAATTATGGAAAAATACCAATAGTTATAAAAACTGATTTTGAAGGTATGTATGAAAATTTTAAAATAATTTGAGGAAACATTGGGTATCAACAACTACCCCTCTTTACCCGGGAAGGATGGAAGAGTTGTCGGGTAAAGATATGATGGCCAATTTTGACCAAGCGAAATAGTTTGAAGAGATTTAGGCCGCACCCTGGTTTCTGAGTTGCCTACATATCCCTGGTTTTACAGGAATCAGGCCGTACGTAGTTCATGAGGCATCAATGAGATATACCAATGCAGTTTTATAAGAACAGAGGCAACATATAGGGTTGGACGAATAAACGGTTTACGGGAATGGTTAGGAGAACGGGAACGCGACCGCTCCTGCCAGGATGGTTGTTGCTTGCCGGATTACCTGCAAATAGATAGTACAAGCGTATTTTGTGCGTAATTTAAACACGATGCAAGTTCCCATCGGATTATTAATGCCGTCTTCAGACGGTTAGGAATGACGTCTTCAGACCATGATGTCCCGGCCCATGAATTGCTTGATGCAGGATTCGCAGGCCATGAAATGATGTTCTCGGGGTATGAAGATGGTGCCTCCGAACCATGACGCCTTTGAATAATGATATGCAAAAATTGAAAAGGATCCTCAGACCATGACATGGTGTTCTCGGGCCATGAAGGTGATGCCTCCGAACGATGACACCGTCGGATAAGTTGGCGATATTTCAGCCCATGGAAATGCAATATTATGAAGCAGACAAGATAGAGCTTAGTCTGTGTATTGAAGGGCAGAGCTTAGACCGAAAGGAAATCAAGTAAATAGTGTTTGAGACAGCTCTTAGTCTCGAAAGGCGGAAAGGTAGCCTTATGTAGAGATGCGAATGTAGATGGAGGTAGAGATTAACCTTGGAAGGCAAAATGGTAGCCTTATGCAAGAATGTAGATGCAGGTGGAGACATTGTTTAGTATCGGAAGGCAGGATGGTAGCCTTATGCAAGTTGGAAGGCAGGACTGTAGCCTTATGCAGATGGAAGGCAGAATGGTAGCCTTATGCAAGAATGCAGATGCAGATGGAGGTAGAGCTTTAACCTCGGAAGGCAGAATGGTAGCTTTATGCAAGTTGGAAGGCAGGAGGGTAGCCTTATGCAGATGGAAGGCAGAATGGTATCCTTATGCAAGAATACAGATACAGATGGAGGTAGAGCTTTAACCTCAGAAGGCAGAATGGTAGCCTTATGCAAAGATGCAGATGCAGATGGAGACGATGTATAGTATCGGAAGGCAGAAAGGTAGCCTTATGCAAAATGCAGATGGAGACAGTTCTTAGTCTCATAAGGAAGAAAGGTTTTATGTAGGTTGGAAGGAAGAATAGTATTCTTATGCAAGATGCGAATGCAGGGGAGGTAGAGCTTAACCTCGGAAGGCAGAATGGTAGCCTTATGCAAGTTGGAAGGCATGAGGGTAGCCTTATGCAGGTTGGAAGGCAGAATAGTAGTCTTATGCAAGAAATAAAAGAATAGTAGAGTTTCTTAGCTGATAGCAGATTGCGACATTGTGATTATTGCGATCATTGTTACTACGGAGCATTATTTGCATGTACTGATAGAAAACGTCCACAAGTGCAACGATTTTGAGAATCGCATTTTGAACAATGTTTGTCCCCTGGGCGGACAATATATTTAGGGATTTTGCAACCCTAAAGCCTGCATCCAAAGAAAAATCGTGAGTTCTGTAAGGGGAGGTTAGCTCGTATCCCCGCTGGCTTTGCTTGACTCGTTCGGCTTGATCTGATGATATTGTTCGTATCATTGGGGTATCGTTTGCTAAACAAAGTTGTTTCAAAAATAAGTATGCACAATTTTATAAAAGTATGACATAATGTATAATTAATTAAAAAAAATTAGTTTTTAGATGGACCGACGACCGTGACGTGGCTCGAGACATTGTAACCTCTCCTGGTACCGAATTTTGAGGGTCCTCCTCAAAATTCTGCCCCAGTTTGATGGGTTGATGTTTCTGACTGTTGCTCGTGCGGCGATCGGCTGAAATTGCTTCAAAATTTTGAGGGTCCTCCTCAAAATTCTGCCCCAGTTTGATGGGTTGATGTTTCTGACTGTTGCTCGTGCGGCGATCGGCTGAAATTGCTTCAAAATTTTGAGGGTCCTCCTCAATATTCTGCCCCAGTTTCCATTTGCGGGGAAAAATGAAAATTTTATTGAATTGTGACCAAACCCATAGGGCTGCCTACGTATCCCCTTTTAAACGGGAATCAGGTCAGGCGTAGTTCAGTTTACATCATACAAGGAAATCATAAAGATTACACATAGTAGCGCTTGACTACATCTGAATTGATTGGCTTTGGCCAGACTTCTCCGTCCATTTCTGCAAGTATGAGTACTCCTCCTATCAGCACTCGGTGAACCATGTATGGGCCTTGCCAGTTGGGAGAGAACTTCCCCTTTGGACTCATCTTGATGTGGAAAGATTTTCTTTAACACCAGCTGCCTCGATGTGAACTGTCTAGGCTTGACTCTCTTGTTGAAGGCTCGGTTCATTCTGTTCTGATAAAGTTGACCGTGAGATACTGCATTCATCCTTTTCTCCGTCTATGAGGGCCAGTTGCTCATAACAGTTCCTTACCCACTCTGCATCGTTGAGCTCAACTTCTTGTATGATCCTTAGGGAAGGAATTTCTACCTCGGCGGGAATAACAACTTCTGTACCATAAACTAGCATATAGGGAGTTGCCCCTGTTGATGTGCGGACCGTGGTGCGATATCCTAGTAGAGAGAATGATAAATTCTCATGCCATTGTCTGTGCTTTTCTATCATTTTCCTCAATATCTTCTTGATGTTCTTGTTAGCGGCCTCTACAACTTCATTCATCTGAGGTCGGTAGGCTGTGGACTTCTTGTGTTTAATTTTGAAAGTCACACACATAGATTTCATCAGGTCACTGTTGAGATTGGAACCATTTTCGGTGATGATCGACTCTGGAATTCCGAATTGACAAACAATGCGATCGCGGACAAAGTCTGCCACAACTTTCTTAGTTAGTGTTTTGTAGTATACTGCTTCAGCCCATTTGGTGAAATAATTGATGTCTACTAGGATGAACCTGTGTCCGTTGGAGGCGGTAGGATCAATTGGTCCAATGACATCCATGTCCTCAGGCGGAAAACGACCATGGTGAGCTTGTTGCATTAAGCTCGTTTGAAGGCACCTTTATCATGTCTGCATGTATCTGACATCGGTGACATTTCCGAACATACATGATGCAGTCCGTTTCCATAGTCATCCAAAAGTAACCAGCCCTGAGTATTTTCTTTGCTAAGACAAACCCATTCATATGCGGGCCGTAGGTCCCAGCATGGATTTTCTCTAGCAGCTTGGATGCTTCCCTTGCGTTGACACATCTTAACAATCCCAAATCGAGAGTACTCCTATACAGGATTCCTCCACTGTGAAAGAAGTTGTTGGACAGTATCCGAAGTGTACGTTTCTGAGTAAGATTTGCAAGCTCTAGGTACTCTCATTTTGCCAAATAATCCTTGATGTCATGAAACCAAGGTTTTGCGTCTGCTTCTTCTTCGACATGGGAACAGTAAGCAGGTTGGTTATTGATCTTGACTGGAATGGGATCAATGCAATTCTTGTCTGGATGCTAAATCATAGATGACAGAGTAGCCAATGCATCGGCGAACTCATTCTATTCTGGGGACATGCCAAAATTCTATCTTCGTGAACCTCTTTCTTAATTCCTGTACGTGGTGCAGATACGGCAGTATCTTGGAGTTCTTGGTAGCCCACTCTCCTTGTACCTGATGTACCAGCAAATCTGAGTCACCAATCACTAGCAACTCCTGGACGTTCATGTCAATGGCCATCTTGAGCCCTAAGATACAGGCTTCATATTTGCCATATTGTTGGTACAGGGGAATCTGAGTTTGGCGGATACCAGGTAATGCTGACCGGTTTCTGATATTAGGACGGCTCCAATGCCAACTCCCTTGAAATTCGCCGCTCCATCGAAGAACAACCTCCAACTGTCATAGGATTCTGCGATGTCTTCTCCTATGAATGTACCTCTTCATCAGGAAAATACGTTTTTAGGGGTTCGTATTCTCCATCCACAAGATTCAGCAAGATGGTCCGCCAATGCTTGTCCCTTGACCGCTTTCTGAGTCACATAGATAATGTCGAACTCACTTAGCAATATTTTCCACTTGGAGAGCTTGCTAGTGGGCATGGGCTTCTGAAAGATGTATTTCAAGGGATCCATCCTTGATATAAGATATGTTGTGTATGCACAGAAGTAGTGCCTCAACTTCTAAGCTACCCAAGTCAGAGCACAACAGGTGCATTCCAATAGAGAATACCGAGATTCGTACGGAGTGAACTTCTTGCTGAGACAATAAATGGCCTGCTCTTTCCTTCCTGTTTTGTCGTGCTGCCCCAGAACGCAGCCGAAAGCTCCATCTAGCACCGCAAGGTAGAGTAGTAAAGATCTACCTGGCTCAGGTGGTACTAGGACTGGTGTTGTTGACAAGTATTCCTTAATTCTATCGAAATCCCTTTGGAAATCATCGGTCCATTTGGTTGCGACATCCTTCTTTAGCATCTTGAAAATCGTCTTAGAGATGACTGTAGACTGTGCTATGAACCGGCTGATGTAGTTAAGTCATCCAAAGAAACTCATCACATCTTTCTTGTTCTTTGGCGCTGGTAATTGTTGAATGGCTTTGACCTTTGACAGATCCAGTTCTATCCCTCAGCGGCTGACAATGAACCCGAGCAATTTACCGGCAGGAACCCCGAATGCACTCTTCGCGGGATTCAACTTCAGATTGTATTTCTGCAACCTATTGAAGAACTTCTTCAAGTCTGCTCTGTGATCAGTGGCTTTCTTGGATTTGATAATAACATCATCCAGATATACCTCGATCTCCTTGTGTATCATATCGTGGAAGATAGTGGTCATAGCCCTCATATAGGTGTCCCCTGCATTTTTTAGGCCGAACGGAATCATCTTGTAGCAGTATACTCCCCACAGCATAATGAAAGCTGTTTTCTCATCATCTTCTTCATCCATCCAGATCTGATGATAACCAGCGAAGCAATCCACGAATGACTGTAACTCATCCTTGGCGCAATTATCGATCAGGATGTGTATGTTTGGCAAGGGGAAGTCGTCTTTCGGACTAGCCCGGTTGATATCCCGGTAGTCGACACACACTCTGACCTTCCCTTCTTTCTTTAGTACTGGAACAATATTGGTTAACCATGTCGGGTATTCCACTACCCTGAGAACCTTAGCATTGATTTGCTTGGTGACTTCTTCCTTGATTTTTAAGCTCATATCAGGTTTGAACTTTCTGAGCTTTTGCTTTACCGGCGGACACATTGGATTGGTTTGCAGTTTGTGAGCCACAATAGATGTACTCAGACCAGTCATGTCATCATACGAACAGGCAAATATGTCCTCATACACCTTTAGAAATTCTGTGTATTCTTTCTTCTCTGACGACGACAAATGAATGCTGATGCGAGTTTCCTTGACATTTTCTGAGTCTCCTAAGTTGACAATTTCGGTCTCGTCCAGGTTGGACTTAGGTCTGTTCGCAAAATTCTCAACTTCCTTGATAATCTCGTCGGGTATATCCTCTTCTTCCGAATTAATGTCTGTTTGTTGCGTTGCCTCGTTGCATGTCATAGTCATTGGTTCATCAAGACAGGTAATAGTAATGCTATATAGGTAAAGTAATGAGAGAAAAACGATAGCAATAAATATTGATTCATAAGAAAATTAAACAATGCTTTTGTCAAATTGAATAATTGTTTGAACATTGAAGATCTTATTGCATGAATTAAAAAAATGCGAGAAGAAAAATCATTTAGTAAAGAAAAATAATGAATAACGCTTGTTTTAGCCTTGCTACCCCGGTGCTCGTCGGGCTTTGGTTTTTCTGATGGTCCAATTCCTGAGATATGCCCCTCTACTCATAGCCTGTATGGAAGGGCCTTCCTCCCTCTCCTCCTCGAGAATAACACAACAGTCCATGTCATTGTCCTCTAGGAATAAGCTCCTCAATACTGCAAGTGCTTCTTCTTCATCTGTCCCATAAATAATACCAGCCTGGTGAAAAGTCTTCTCCAAGCACAGTATCGGGTGCTACAGTGGGTAGTAAGGATCGCGCTATGGTGGCGACCAGCTATTGAATTCTTCCCAGGTGTACCCGTACCCCATACCAAAAGTGGTGCCATGTTTCTTGATCTTTATAGGTTTGGAGATTCCCTTGAGGTTCCCGCCGAGCCCTTTGCCAGGCTCGTACCCACTCCAGCTCAGTATACTCTCGATTTTTCTATCCCACCATTTGTCCTTATGAATGGCATTGACCCGTTCATTGTGGTGGTAGGTTTCTCCACCTAGCTTCCTTCTCCCCTCGATTGCTGGAATAGTTTGACGACTGTAAATAGGGTTGCTACCGTCGCCGTGAATGATCACTTCCTGGTGATTCCATTCGAACTTCATTGCCTGATGCAGCGTTGATGCTACGTCCCCAGCACCATGGATCCATGGTCGTCCTAATAGAAAGTTGTAGGACGCTGGTACATCTATTACTTGGAAGTCGACCTCGAACCAAGTTGGTCCCATTTGCAGGCACAGACTGATCTCACCAATGGTGGACCTCTGAGAACCATCGAAAGACTTTACATTGATTGCTCCATCCTTTTTCTCATGCATCCCTTTGCCCAGCTTCTTGAGCGTTATCAACAGACAGATATTGAGACAGGATCCTCCGTCGATCAAAATTCTGGTGATGAAATAGTCTTTGCACTGCGCGGTGATGTGTAGTGCTTTGTTGTGACCCAACGCTTCATGTTGTAGCTCGTCTTCATGAAAGGGGATCTTATGGATTTCCAACACTTGGCCTACCATATTGGCCATTTCCCCGCTAGTGATATTGTTCGGCACATATACTTCATTCAGCACTTTGAGCAAAGCATTCATGTGCATCTCAGAATTTTGCAGCAAGGAAAGAATGGATATCTGTGTTGGCGTCTTGTTGTGCTAGTCGATGACTGATTACTCCTTAGCCTGTACTTTCCCCCAAAGGTCGTCTGGACCTGTCTCGATAATGGGTAGTCGATTAGAATCCTGCTTGCTTGATTCTGCCAGATGTTCAGGGGTATAGACTCTACCAGTTCTTGTCATACCCTGTGCTGCAGTAGCCTCTTCAATCTTGACTTTGACTTTCCTTCTCGCCTCGGCTGTATAGACCCAAGGTACAACATTTGTATAGAAGGGTGGCGTGGTTGACACTACCACTGTGATCAGCGCGGCTACCCTTACTTCGAATGGAATATGTGTCTTAGGTGGCAAGACCGCAACCTCAAACGGTGTGGGTGAATTTGCCGGAGATACGAATTCAGCCTCAATTGGTGCTGGTGTCTTTAAGGGTGACTCATTTTCAAACTCAAGAGGCACAGACATGTCTACCTGAGCATCCTCAGCACAGACTATGATTGGATTAAGAGTAACTGCCGGTTTATTTGGGTCATCGCCTTCCACGATCAACCCGATCGATCCCTCGGGGTCCCAGTCATATTCTATTTCAATCATGTGGATACCTCCGCCCTTATGGTCTGGAAGAGGATTGTTGCGAACGTTTGGAGCGGATTCTTTCGCCACAAAGATCTTGTTTTCAATCAAGGGCTGTATCTTATCTTTCAAAGAATGACATTCGTCGATGGGGTGTCCTTTCATGCAAAGTAGGAAATAAGAGATGCGCAATAGTTAGCCTTGGCTTCCAGCCGGCTAACTTAGAGTAATAGCAAGTAGCACAAAAGAGAGAATAGAGAGTTTTAGTTGTGAGAGAGATCTATTGAACCAGATTAGTTCGTGTGTTGCTTAATGAAAGAGTAGGGTATATATATATAGTTTGAAAACAGGTAGCAAATAAGGTAACAAATAACCGTTCAGCGAATTTATGGAAGTACACATCAATTAGAATCACATTAATATCAGTACTCCCTTTAATTAAGGAGTCAATATTCAAACAGACACCAATAGGGAAAGGAAACCATATAGACTGATGGTATAAGCACAGTGCAGTATGTAGCACATAAGTAAGACCAAATTCAGAATCCTATTTAAGAAAAATATATACGTATCAGTTTGACAGCAATATCCCCAAAAAAAATTTATACCCAAAAGTTTCCACGTGTAATGTCCCCATTCATCCAAATTAACTCATGACCCACATAATAAATATTAAAAAAAAATAAAAATTGAGTTGTTAGTCAATAATGGCATGGATGAGCCAAATGTGTAACGACAGTGGCATGAAATGAGCATTTTTTTTAACGGATGGCATGGATAGACCATTTCTGAAAGTTGAGTGGCATTTTTAGGGCTTTTTCGTAGATATTATGGGTATGTCGGGGCCTTGTTCCGGCTGTGTTGCATTAATTATGATCCTTTAGAGGCTCATAGACAGGTGTCGGCTTATGTATAGTTTGGCATGCCTTGTCGGATGATTATTGTTATATAGTCTTTCATGGAAGCGTGGTAGCTCCTAACTTATATGTAGTTTCTTGGCAGTCTTGTTATCCCATGTTATGCATGTTCATTCCATTATCTTTCATTGTTTGGTGTTCATAATCCATATCTACCACTAATATTGATCTCTTCGGCCCTTATAGATAATAAGGTTAGATTAAATTTACGTTGGCGCTCGGCAAGTATGGCCCGGGTGGTAGTCATGATCCTCCAGTTTGGGTCGTGACAATCCTGTATTTTATAAATCTATACTTGTTTATGGGTTGTACGCCATGTTTAGGGCCTTGTGCCGACCTGTTTAGACCTTCAGAGGTACTTTTATACTATTCTCACACTATCCTGATAGAACATTTACGAACTCAGTCTTGTTTTTTACTTATTGTTATTTTCACTGTTATTACACTATCTTGAAACTCTGAGAGGTATTTGGGGGCTGAGTCCCCTGAGTTGAGATGAGTGGCCCGAGTGGCTTGTGAGGTTGACTGAGTGAGGCCAAGAGCCGAGTATGTGAGGATAGTTATGGATCGGGCTGCACGTCGCGGCAATATATGTTATATATTGTATGGATCGGGCTGCACACCGCAGCAATATACATTATATGTATGGATCGGGATGCACACCGCAACAACATAGTGCTTGGGTTGTAGGAGCCCCTCCGGAGTCTGTACGCCACCAGTGAGCACAGTCGACTATTATATGGATCGGGCTACACGCCGCAACGTATGATATATGGATCGGGCTGCGCGCCGCAACAATATATGTATATATATGTATTTGATCGGGCTGCACGCCGCATCAGTTGAGTGGATATCTGGTACTTGTTGAGTGAGAGTGCTTAGTGAGAGCATGTCATACTGATAGTGGAGACATGAGTGACTGAGATACCTTGTTATGAGAGATATTGTGCCTGAAAGGCGGACACCTTGTGAATTTTACTGTTTTTCTCACTCATCTTTATACTGGTCTTTTCTAACAATAGTTGAATTACTGTTTTTACAAAAGAAATTTGATTTTATAAATGTTCATCACTGCACTCAAGTTTTTAGTTACTTTGGTTACTTATTTAGTTGGCGTACTCACGTTACTCCTTGCACCCTTGTTTGCAGATCCAGGTATCAGACCATCTCGCTAGTGTCTTCTGACGTGCTTGGATTTTTGATCGAGGATCGAGGTAGCTGCTCAGCGTCCACAACTGACCTCCTTTCCTTCCTATTCCTATACTTTGATGTTTCTTTTGAACTTGTATTAGTGACAAAGTTATATTTGAAACATCGTATTATCATCTTAGATGCTCATGATATTTGACTCCCGAGGTCTAGGGGCGGTTTAGATTGCTTGTCCTTATTATTATTCCTATTGAAACTGTCTTAAAAGTGGATCTTTATCAGCTATGAGTTTATATTTCTATAAAGCAGACAAAAGTTGATTTCATTGTGTAAAGGGCGAGCCTAGTTTCACGATAGGCTTCATCACGACCCTTATTGATTTAGGGTCATGACAGCATAGCACGTGAGTTGACCGTGGGGGTCCAGGTATTGATACCATAGCTCATGAGTTGTCTGCGTAGCACGTGAGTTGTGGATCCAGGTATTGTTATTGTAGCAAGTGAGTTGTCCGTGCTTAGTGCTTGGGCTTTGGGAACCCCTCCGGAGTCTCTACACACCCCCAGTGAGCGTAGAGTGTTGGGTGCATTGAGTGTTGAGTGATGAGTGATGAGTGATGAGTGGGAGTGACGAGTGATGGAGTGACATTGTTGTGAGTTTGCATTTACTTTTGTTGTTTCGGCATTTATCTGTTAAATTTCTCGTGGCATTTACTGAGTTATGGAATTAACCCGTTTATTCCTGTTATTTTTAAATTGTGAAAAATAAATAATTAGGCTGTTTTGCTTAGCTCGTCACTACTACTCATTTCCTTAGTTATTTCTGTTACTACTAAATCGGTTGTACTCATATTATACCCTGCACTTTATGTGCAGATATAGGTGAGTTAGAGCGCAACGATCATTGAGTCAGGTCGGCTATCGTTGGAGACTACAAGGTAGTTGTCAACGTCAGCAGGACCTTGTTACTCCTTTTATCATTTATTCTTTTAGACAGTATTATATCTTAGTTCATAGTTTAAAACGCTCGTGACTTAGTGACACCCCGATATTTGGGACTCGTTTCCGTATTTTATATTATTTATATTTAGAGTTGATTAAGTTTATGAGAAATTCAAATGTTGAAAATATTTTATTAAATTCTTATAATCGATGTAGTGGTCATATTTTGGGATGTAGGCTTGCCTTGTAACACGATAGGCGCCATCACGACATGGACGCGAATTCATCTTCAAATCCAGCAACCCTCGAACACAAATACAGATGCAGCCAACATCTACACGCAATGAGCAGATATGTAGTATCAATACAACTGACCCCATGTACTGAGTAAGTAACAGCTTAACCTTAGGTTGAACGTAGTGACGAGCTAACAGCGAGTCGAGTCCAACACCAATATTCCCAAAAGAGTACATAACAACACAAAATGCATGTATAAAAGGTTTATCTCAGTAGTAAAAATACTCAACTCGTTCATAGTTCCAGAAAAATAGGTATGCTTTTCAAGTATCTTAGTAAAAATACAATTATTTCGCTAAAATTGCCGAACATACCGGTAAGTTTGAAAACTGTGATTTTTCTCAAAATCCTTTCACTGATAAGAGAGAAGTTTCATTTTCCTTTCCCAATAACGAGTATAAAATCCCTCTCTATACCCACATATAAATGTGTGTAAAAATCATAAATGACATGATACCATACAACATGAGAAAAATGCATCTCTATGCATGTATGTCATGTATGTATGCCAATGCCATGTATCCCAGAGATGAATCGTGTACTCACACCCTCTGAGTGCTCAATCTCACTACCTCACTCATTCCACTCATCCATGCTCAACCACTCGGTACTGTATATGGCCCATATGGACCATGAAAATCCATCCCGGAGTATAACATCACTGATCATCAATCACTCAGTACCGAGGAAGGCCAATCGTAATCACCTCGATTTTTATGCGCAATACGGGCGTGAAACCGGAAAGTTTTTATGTGAAAATATGAGAAATACTAATTTCTAGAGTTAAAATTTGGTTTTAGTTGACTTTGGTAAAAAAAATTGGAAAACAGACTTGGATCTATGTTCTGGCGATCCCGGGAGGTCTGCAGTAAGATATGGGACTTGGGCATATGCCCTGAATTGAATTCCGAGGTCCCTATCTTTAGAAAACAATTTTTGAAGAAAATTGTTCTGCAAGTTAATTCAAGAAATAAAGAAATGAAATAATATGTGAAATTGATGACATCGGGCCCGTATTTTGGTTCCAGAGTCTAGAACAAGTTTGTTATGATATTTAAGTCCTATATGTGAAATTTGAAGAGAATCGGAGTTGATTCAATGTGATTTGGACATCTAGTTGAAAAGTTTGAAATTTGAGTGTTCTTGCTGAAATCTTGAGTTTTGAGGTTAAATCTGTAGATTTTGATGTTATTTTGATGATTTGATAGCACGAGAAATTCTGTATGATGTTTTTAGACTAGCGTGCATGTTTGGTTTGGAGCCCCGAGGGCTCATGTGAGTTTCGGGTAGTCTACAGAGTGTCTAGACTTAGAAAAATACCCAACAACTGAAAATCTAGTATTGCAGGCCTTTGATCTCGCATTTGCGAAGTCCTCGGCCAGTCCCAGATCTCGCTAATGCAAGATTTTGGTTCGCAATTGCGAAATGCCACCTGCGCAAATGCGGCATTTTTATCGTATTTGCGATAAACCTCAGAAATCAAAGGGTTCCCAAATGTGTGACCCGCAACTATTGATACCCCATTCTCGCTATAATAATTTTAAATTGCATATATACCTTTAAAACAATGCGTTAGCATCAATTGATATTTTTTCATAATTTCTATATTTTTATATTAATTTATCCTAATATTTTATTTATATAAATAATTATAAAATTGCATCACAAATGACTTAATAGCATTTCTTGATTTAATTTTTATTATTTATAGTCATATTAAATCCAAATTATTTCACAAATGGACAGATTTACACCTTTTGGTTACAATTGCAATACCTTTGCAATTATAGCCCATGAATATATTATTGCATTATTTTATCAGAAAATGGCTCAATATATTTTTTAAATATTGAGTAATTATTTTAAAACATTTCTATGCATGAAAATTATTTTTATAATTTGTTAATTATTTTATAAATTAATCTTTTATCAATTACTTGGGTATTTAATAAATAGCCCTTTTATTCCCAAACCTAACCCTATCTAATCAGCCCAAAAAACCCTTTAATTTGGCCCAATTCCCTTAGGCCCAAATACACATTTGCCCGACCCAAAACCCCCATTCAATCCTGACTGTTGATCATTCAGATCAAAGGTCCATATTTCCCTTTACTTAATTAAACCTAAACCTACCCCCCCCCCCCCCCCCCCCACCCCACCCTCCCCCCCCCCCCCCCCCCCCCCCCCCCCCCCCCCCCCCTCCCCCCCNCTCTCTCGACTGAACCGAAGTTCTAAAATGCCGTCACCGGCGTAAACCTTAACCTTATGACGCTCCCATGGCTCCTCGGCTTCTTGGATCCTTGAGACGATCTCAAGGAACCCTACAAGTTCTGGTTGAAAACCTTTCTTATTAGCCTGTCTAAGGCCATTTCCTCCATCGTGAGTAAGAGTTTCCTTTTGATTGTTACGAATCTATGGTCTCTTGACCTACTTTCTCTTCTCTATTATTTTTTCTCAAAAACCTTATTCTATTACCTTCGATCCTTCTCAGATCTATATAGATCTGAGATGAATCGAGCAACTATTACATGTTTTCTTTGAAAATTTCTGGTTTAAATTGATTATTTCGACTTCTCCCTAAATCTAGGATTTATCCCAAGTTTCTTTTCAAAGGTTTTCTGACTCCAAAAGTGTTTGATTAGTTACTTTTCGCCCTCATGACAGGTTTGTGCGAAAAAATACTTAAACCTAGTTGATTTTTGTGCGATACTTTGATTTTCTAACCTTTGCTTCGATTCTAGGTACTTTTTGTGTTACCAGTCACATTACTTCGCTCTATTTCTTGGGCTTAAAACATTTTTTCTTTGTCAAATCCATTATTCTGTGGTTTTTTCCCTAATCAATCTCTATTAGGGCTAGAATCTTTTTTCCCGTCTAATTTCTATGTTTCAGTGGAGTCTTACTTAGTCCATTTTACTATTTATGGAAGTTGATATTTCTTTCAAGAAATCAGTATTATTTTGAAAGTTTGGCTGATTGATGTACTCTGTTAGAGATTCGTGTGCATAATTCATATTTGTTTCCTTGTTTACGACCTTAACTGTTCATCCCTGCCTTATTTGACTGCCCGTACAATTGTGGATTCTTACTGATTCCTTTACATGGTATGATTGGGATTCTTTACTTAATTAGGCCCTGTTATTACCGTTTGATCAATTACCGCTGATTAAAGGAGTCTATTCCGTACTCCTTTATGTGATTGGATTCTGTGACTTCCTTAATTGACTGAATGCTAATTATTTTACCTTGTTTGTTCCACTCCTAAATTGCTATATAAACACTCTTATTTTACCTCTCAACACACGAACTATGTTCAGAACACACACACACACTCAAACTCTCTTTTCTTTCTCTACTACTTGTGCTAACTATTGGTCTAGCTGGCTGAATGCCAGGGCAGGACACTGGCATTGTACTTGCTTTACACTCTGCACTTTGCTTCTTTAACTAGTATGTCCCTAATTCAATTCTGAAACTCAAACTTTATGTATTCTGTGTCTATAAACTCACGCCTATTCCTACACTAGTTCAATCGGCTATGTGTTCAATTGTCTTCCTGTTTACTGCTTTATTTAGCTTGCCTAAATTCCGTCATTTCCTGTTCAAGTGTGTAATCAGTATGCCTAAGTCTCACTTGGTTGTTTGATACCTGACCAACATGTTTATCAGTCTCTGTTTACTCCCTTCAATTGGTATGATCATGTTAGTAATTTAGTCTCTTAAGGTACTTGATTGACCCTAATTGTATGGCTAACCCTGTCTGATGCACCTTCAGTCCTCAACGTGATTTTACTACATTCTTGCTCTATTTCTTAACTTCCTATTATCATGACTAACCTGTTAGGTCTCTGAATCACTAGATTCCCAATTGTTCTGTGCATTTGTTGGCCTACATGCTTCCCCTTGGACCATGTTCATGTGTTCCTTATATGAGCTATTTATGTTCCCAACTCTCCTGACCCCTATTTGTAAAGTTGTTTGTTAAATGTTTGTGAATCTGGGCAATCTATGATTGAGTTATATTAAAATTGTTCTCCTCATAACCGATTTCAAAACTGTTTTTTCCACTCTTAGAATTCTATTTTTCCACTCTTAATATTTTCTTAAAATTGCTTTCCACTTCTGAAAAATTTTCCACTCATAGGGTTTATCTCCACACTGTTTTACCAAGTTCTTCAAAACTATGTCAAGCACACTCACTTTACTCTTAGACTATTAGATTCTGCCCCTCCAGTGTGATTATTGCTTGGGAATCCATGAGATTCCTCTGAACTGCACACTGGGGCTGGCCCTTCCACATTGCACATAACTAGTTATCTATTTTAAGGTTCTTGGTGTGAGCATTGCTCGGGATCCCTGAGGTCCTTAAGGAACTTTGACACACTAGGACACCTTGTTGGCTATGAGACTTTTGGCATCTGAGGCCATATTGAAGGCATGGCATTCCCAGGTTTACATTGGGCCTAATTCATGCTCCCTATAGTATAGCTGACATTTATTTATGTAATTCATTTACTTCTGGTATGTAATAATGATCTTTGTAAACAGATCTTGGGGATATTAGTAAGAAGGGTAGGGTCGCTATATGACTCTGTGGGGTAATCGGGTAGAAACCATGCTTAGGCTATACTGTGTTCACTCGCATTAGAAATCATGCCCTAGGTCGCTATGCCTATTTGTGTTATAAATCATGCCATAAGTCTGTTATATTATATGCATTAGAAATTCTGCCTTAGGATACTCACGTTTACTGCTTTTGCATATTAGAAAACATGTTGTAGTTCATCACTTTATTTTTGATTCTGCCTAAGTCATAATCACCTAGAAATCATGTCATTAAGTTACTACTGTAATCCTGCATAATAAAACGACCATATATCCCTGTGCATTAGAAATCCTGCCTTAGGACTCTGTTTGCATTTGCTTTAAATCGTATCTATGTCGCTTAAATGAATAACTATCTATAAATAGGTTTCAAAAATAGCCCCAACACAAAGACATCATGTTCTAGTATAAATATGCCTCAAATTAACTGTTGTAACGCTCATCACCTAGATCAGCATGCCTATAGGATTTCATAAAACTCAAGATGTTTTAATTAATTCCCGGAATCCTGATTGCATATTACAGATCCACACCTAGGAAAGCCTTAGGTAATTAATGGTCTTATAAAAATTGTGAAATTGTGCTTTGTTTGTGGAACTGCACAGGTTCTAAAATCAGTAGGCAAATTGATTAGTTTTACGCCACTCCGCTTTTAAAAAATGTTGCATATTCTATATTTGTGATGCTCGCCTAGATATCCTGTTTTAGGACCTTTTCTGAAATTCTCTAAAACCTGTTGTTTGAGACGTGCTACTTATTTGTTTCTGTGTGGAGGTAAACATGAGCCCCCTTAACTGTTTCCCTATTTGAAAGTCCAATATGTTCTTTGTTGTTGCTTAGATTCTTTCCTTTTAAAAACCTTAGGAGGGTCTACAACTGCCTAAATTTAGAGTTCCTAAAAACCTCTAGGACCATAAGGAAGGGACGGGTAAAAGCACGCTTATAGTTCGTAATTAAAATCGTTTATATAACCTCTACGGGGAGGGTAATGGGTAGTAAAAGGATATGATGACATGTGCGCTAATGCCACGTGTAGCCCCTCTAGTTGAGGAGGATTAACGGGCATTGTACATATGTGATCCTATAGGCTAACAAACCTAGGACTTCCCTTATTTTATGTGTGCTTAGACTGCTTATCTATTAAAAGTTCTTTATTCTTTCACATATGTGTGCTTAGACTGCTTATTTGTTAATTGGCTAATTCACAAAGTAAGATTGGCTGGGTCCCACCGTTGTGGACCTCGGGGGGTGTCTAACACTTTCCCCTCGAAGTAATTTAAAGCCCTTATCCAATCTCTGGTAAGGCAAACCGGTTTCATGAGTTACTTATAATAGGTGCCCTAACGCACCTTAATCCGTTAGGTGGAGATTCTTCAACTTCTTGTACCCCTTTTCCAAAAGGAAACGAGTTGTCCCAATATTGTCGAAACCCGGACTCCGCAAAGGAAAAAGGGGGCGCGACAAATATCTCTCCTCATGATAGTAGATTTTTGTCTCTGGTACAGTATTCTAGTTTTGATGCACATATTTACTCATGAAGTTATACCCAGGTGTATCACCCACTACATACACTATTAGCGCCGAGTTCCATTTGTCAATTTCTTTTCTGAACTTCATAGACCAAATTAGTGAGTTTTTATTGGGTGTTTGACCTCCGATTTGAGAGATTCTTATATGGTTAAACTCGTGAGTAAATGAGTGTCCAGAAAATATAATTTTGACCCAATTCCGAGACGTGGGCTCAGGGGACCTTTTGGGCTAATTTCCTAATTTCGCGTATTAGATTAGAAATAATTAGCTATTTTGTTTCCTTGAAGTGATATTTACATTATGAAAATGAATTGAATAGATTAGAGCCACCCGGAGTCGGATACTCGTGGCAAGAGCGTGGTATTGAGTTGATTAGCGCAGTCAAGGTAAGTGGCTTGCCTAACTCTGTGTTGGAGATTTCCCTTGGGCATTTTTATACTGATTTTATTATGTGGACGCCGTGTACGTGAGGTGACGAGTTCGTACACGGGTCATTTTTGCTAAAATCCCACTTTTCCTTCCACGACATAACTCATTTACAATCCTATATTACTGTTTCATGTTATAACTGATTAGTTAGCGTAGGAATAAGTATGCCTACCTGTCCTTACTTGAAATTCCCCGTATTTGCTATTATTTTGCTCCATGCTTAGGTAGTTTTACCTTATTCTTGCCTGATGTTTCCTTGAATTGTTTAATTCAGCCGTATCCGATAAAATTCTGCATTTCATATTTAAATTGGGACTACCGACCGAGATCCGGGAGCTTTCCCCCTGTACTGCATTGCATATTTAAATTGGGACTACGGACTGAGATGCGGGAGCTTTCCCCCTATACTGCATAGCATATTTAAATTGGGACTACGGACCGAGATCCGAGAGCTTTCCCTCTGTACTGCATTGCATATTCGCTGTTGAGATATATGTTGTGCTGAGCCGAGGGCTCTTCTTTATTATTTCTTTCAGTTTTCCTTTTAAATTCTACTATCATTGCTTATTGATATTGCTTAGACTTATAACTGACTTGTTTTTAAAACTCAGTAGAGCCTTAACCTGACCTCATCACTACTTGACTGGGGTTAGGCTTGGCACTTACTGAGTACCGAATGTGGAGTACTCACGCCCTTTCCTGCGCATGTTTTCCCCATGTGCAGATCCAGGTACGAGCACTCAGTACCGTGGTTAGGCGCATCATTGCAGCTGTTTAGGAGACCGCGAGGTAATTCTGCCGCGTCCGCAGGATCTCATGTGTCCCCTTCCACTCCAGTATAGATTTAAGAGAGCTACAGTAGAGACTAGGTGTACATGCCGAGCGACTAAGTTTTATAGTATTGCTTCTTCTTTACTGTTCTATTATTGTTTGTCTTATTTTCAACAAATTTAGTCTTACCTAGTCGTAGAGACTAGGTGCCATCACAAGACCGTTCGGAGGGTAAATCGGGTCGTGAAAAGTTGGTATTAGAGCATCTAGGTTCGTGACAAGTTGGTATCAAAGCGTCTAGGTTCATATGAGTCACAAATCACAAGCCGGTTTATTAGAGTCTCGCGGATCGGTGCGGAGACATCCGTATCTATCTTCGAGAAGCTATGTAACTGTTAAGAACAATCATATTCTTTTGAATTCTTTATCGTTCTAGTTACTGTCAACAAAATTCTTAAACTCTATTCTATTCTTTCTTATAGATGGTTCGTACTCGTACCGGACATACTAATGACCAGGCACCCGATCCCCCAGCCAGAGCCATCAGAGGCAGGGGCCAGGGCAGAGGATGAGCACGCAGTGCAACCCGAGCACCAACTAGAGGAGAGGAAGAGGATCCCCCAACAGCCACAGTTGGAGGGGAACATGAGGTCCCTACTATTACTTCAGCCCTCCAGGAGACATTGGCTAAGTTTTTGAGTGCCTTCAGCACTCTATCTCAGGCAGGACTACTTCCGATAGCCCCAGCTACATCGCAGGTCGGGGGAGGGACACAGACTCCCGCAGCCCGTACTCATGAGTAGAGGGTTCATATTGGGTAGGTTCCAGAGTACATTCCTATGCCCCCAGCAGATCCAGCTCAGCATGAGGTTAGGGCAGCTGTTCCTGTGGCAGAGCAGGTTCGACTTGACAGGTACAAGAAGTACCACCCACCTGCGTTCAGCGAACTAGCTTCAGATGACGCCTTAGGTTTTCTTGAGGGGTGTCATCGCATTCTCCGCACTATGGGTATTGTTGAGACAAACGGGGTTTCTTTCACTACTTTCCAGCTGAGGGGAGCAACTTATCAGTGGTGGATGCTTTTGAGCTGAGCAGTCCGGACGAGGCAACTTCACTTATTTGGGCACAGTTCTCAGAGATGTTCCTACTTGAGTTTGTCCCTCAGAGCCTCAAGGATGCTTGGTGTGTGGAGTTTGAGCAGCTACGCTAGGGTACCATGACTGTGTTAGGGTATGCAGTCCGTTACAACGACTTGGCTCGCCATGCACCAGCTTTGGTTATCACTGTCAGAGAGAGGGTTCGACGCTTTATTGAGAGACTCCACCCCAGTATTCAGACCAGCATGGCCAGAGAGCTGGAGACAGATATTACTTACCAGCAGGCCGTGAGTATTTCCCGGAGGATTGAGATTATGGTAGCCCAGGAGAGGCAGGAGATAGACCTCGGCAGGAGCTCGTCATTTTTCAGAGACTAGTCATTTTTCAGGAGCTCGTGCACCAGCAGCACGTTATGGTAGGGGTTTTGTGAGTCGCCCCATTCATTCAGCTCTTCCAGCAGCCAGTGGTATTGCAACCCCTTCTAGACCTCGGCAGCCTTATTATGCACCACCAGTATCTTAGGTGCCTCCTACTCGAGGTGCTATCATCGGCCAGTCCAACAGGCCAGTTCAGAGTCAGCATCAGCCGCCACGTCCTCTGAGGGGTTGTTTTGAGTGTGGTGACCCTCGTCATGTGATCAAAGATTGCCCCAGAGCTAGGAAGGGTGCACCACCTCAGAATTATCAGGTTCCACGCCTTCCACCAGGTCCTCCAACTATTCTTCCATCCCCAGCTACTACCCCACCTTCTCAGACAGCCCGAGGTGGAGGTCGGGGAGGTCGAGGTCGCCCTAGAGGGGGAGGCCAGGCCAGGTACTATGCTCTTCCATCCCGTTCAGAGGCCATTGCTTCAGATTCAGTCATAAAAGGTATTGTTCCCATTTGTCATAGGGATGCATCGGTAATATTTGACCCAGGCTCTACACATTCGTATGTGTCTTCTTATTTTGCTTCACATCTGGGGATATCTCAGGATTCTTTGTGTTCCCCCGTTTATGTTTCTACTCCTGTGGGAGATTCTCTTGTTGTGGACCGCGTATATCAGTCGTGTTTTATAGTTATCAGTGGTGTTGAGACCAGGGCTGATTTATTATTACTCAATATGGTAGATTTCAACGTTATATTGGGTATGGACTGGTTGTCTCCCTACTATGCTATTCTTGATTGTCACGCCAAGACCGTGACGCAGGCTATGCTAGGATTATCGTGGTTAGAGTGGAGAGGTTCCTTAGAGTACACTCTTCGCCGAGTCATTTATTTTCTTAAGGCTCAACAGATGGTTGAAAAGGGGTGTGATGCGTATTTGGCTTATGTGAGAGATGTTAGTGCTGAGACCCCCTACAGTTGAGTCTGTCCCCGTTGTTAGGGATTATCCTGATGCTTTTCCAGCTGATCTTCCGGGTATGCCGCCCGACAGAGATATTGATTTCGGCATTGACTTGTTGTCGGGCACTCAACCCATTTACGTTCCTCCCTATCGCATGGCTCCTCCTGAGTTGAAGGAGCAGTTACATGAGTTTCTTGAAAAGGGATTCATCAGGCCCAGTGTATCTCCTTGGGGTGCTACGGTATTGTTTGTGAAGAAAAAGGATGGTTCGATGCGTGTGTGTATTGACTACCGGCATGAATAAGGTGACAGTGATGAACAAGTACCCATTGCCTCACATTGATGATTTATTTGATCAATTACAGGGTTCTAGGGTGTTCTCCAAGATTGATCTTCGTTTGGGTTATCATCAGTTGAAGATTCAGGAGCCGGATATCCCGAAGACTGCCTTCAGGACCAGATATGGCCACTATGAGTTCCTTGTTATGTCATTTGGGCTGACCAATGCCCGAGCAGCCTTCATGCACCTGATGCACAGCGTATTTCGGCCGTATCTTGATACTTTCATAATCGTGTTCATTGACGACATTCTGGTATATTCTCGGTCCCAAGAGGACCATGAGCAGCATTTGAGGATCGTACTTCAGACATTGAAAGAGAAGAAGTTGTATACCAAAATTTCTAAGTGTGAATTTTGGCTTGATTCTGTGGCATTCTTAGGACATGTGGTATCTTCGGATGGGATCAAGGTAGACCCGTAGAAGGTAGAGGCAGTTCAGAGTTGGCTTACACTATCTTCAGCTATTGAGATCCGTAGTTTCCTCGGTTTGGCTGGGTATTATCGCCGTTTTGTGGAGGGATTTTCATCCATTTCAGCGCCCATGACCAGACTGACCCAGAAGGGTGCACCTTTTATATGGACTGAGGAGTGTGAGGAGAGCTTTTAGAAGCTCAAGACAACCTTGACTACAGCTCCAGTGTTGGTATTACCCACAGGTTCAGGGTCCTATACAGTCTATTGTGATGCTTCGAGGATTGGCCTAGGAGCAGTGTTGATACAGGACGGTAGGGTGATTGCATGAGAAAAACTACCCTGTTCATGATCTCGAGTTGGCAGCGATTGTTCATGCCCTGAAGATATGGCGTCATTATTTATATGGTGTTCCCGGTGAGATATTCACGGATCATCGGAGTTTGCAACACATATTCGGGCAGAAGGATCTTAATTTGCGCCAGCGTAGGTGGTTGGAGTTACTCAAGGATTATGTCATCACTATATTATACCACCCGGGGAAGGCCAATGTGGTGGCCGACGCTTTGAGTCGCCAGGCGGAGAGTTTGATTAGTTTGGCATATCTTCGCGCAGCTGAGAGGCCCTTAGCCAGTCAGTTCGTGAGACTGGATCTTTCTGAGCCTCGTTGGGTATTTTCTTGTGTTTTTGCTCGATCTTCTCTTTATGACCGCATTCGGGAGCACTAGTATGATGATCCCAACCTTCGGGCTCTTCAGGATAGAGTTCGGGGTGAAGCTAGGGATGTGACCTGTGATGATTGTGTGATGAGGATGCAGGGCCGTATTTGTGTGCCCAACGTAGATGGGCTTCAGGAGTTGATTCTTGATGAGGCCCATAGCTCGCGCTATTCCATCCATCCGGGTACCGCGAAGATGTACCAGAATTTGAGACAACAATATTGGTGGTGAAGGATGAAGAAGGATATAGCGGAGTTTGTAGCCAAGTGTCTCAATTATCAGCATGTCAAATGTGAGCATCAGAGACCGGGAGGATTACTTCAGCACATTAAGCTTCCAGAGTGGAAGTGGGAGCGAATCACCATGGATTTTGTGGTTGGACTTCCTCGGACCTTGGGGACGCATGATGCTATTTAAGTGATTGTGGACTGGTTGACCAAATCAGCCCATTTCATTCTAGTGTTGACTACATATTCTTCTGAGAGATTGGCCCACATCTACATTCGGGAGATAGTCCGGTTTCACGGTGTACCGGTGTCCATTATATCAGATCGAGGTCCTCAGTTCACCTCACACTTATGGAGAGCTTTGCATAGTGAGTTGGGTACCCAGATAGATCTCAACACAACATTTCACCCCCTAACGGATGGGCAGTCCGAGCGCACCATTAAGATTATGGAGGATATGCTCCGCGCCTCTGCGATGGATTTTGGAGGGTCATGGGATCGATACTTGCCTCTTACAGAGTTTGCTTATAATAACAGTTACTAGTCCAGCATTCAGATGGCGCCGTATGAGGCTTTGTATGGTAGGCGGTGCAGGTCTCCTGTAGGATGGTTTGAGCCGGGCGAGGCCCGATTATTGGGTACAAACTTGATTCAGGATGCCCTGGACAATGTGAAGGTGATCCAGGAGAGACTTCGCACAGCTCAGTCCAGGCAGAAGAGTTACGCGTATCGGAAGGTTCGTGACTTGGCATTTATGGCTGGTGATCGGGTTTTGCTTCGGGTATCGCCTATGAAGGGCGCCATGAGATTCGGGAAGAAGGGTAAGCTGAGTCCGAGGTTAATTGGCCCTTTTGAGGTGTTGCAGCAGGTTGGGAAGGTAGCCTATGAGTTGGCCTTGCCTCCTAACCTCGTAGGCGTTCATCCGGTATTCCACGTTTCCATGCTCCAGATGTATCACGGTGATCCGACTCATGTTTTGGATTTCAGCTCAGTCCAGTTGGACAAGGATCTATCATATGTTGAGGAGCCTATGGCTATATTGGAAAGGCAGGTTAGAAAGCTCAGATCGAAGAATGTTGTATTAGTTAAGGTTCAGTGGAGGGGTCATCCGGCCGAGGAGGCGACTTGGTAGACCGAGCAGGATATGCGGAGTCAGTACCCTCATCTTTTCACAGCTTCAGGTATGTTTCTATACTCGTTCGAGGACGAACGATTTTCTTAAGAGGGGGAGAATGTAACGACCCGGTCGGTCTTTTTGAGAGTTAGCGCCCCGATCCCCTAATAACTGCTTCTCCCATGTCTATTTATGTTATTGGAACTTGTCGGAGCGTTGAGTGGTGAAATTCGGAGTGATTTTGGACACCTAGTCCTTAAATGTAGATTTCAGCTTTTGAAATCAGTTCATAGCTAGAACTGTCTGAAGACGAATCCGGAATGGAGTTCCGTCAACTCCGTTAGCTCCATTTGGTGATTCCAGGGTTGGGACCGTGTTCGGAATATGTTTTCGAGGTCGGTTGTGGATTTAGTCTTGAATTGGCGAAAGTTAGAATTTCGGCGATTTCGGCCAATAGGTGAAATTTTGATATCAAACTCGGAATGGAATTCCGAAAGCGAAATCAGGTCCGTAATGTCATTTATGACCAGTGTGCAAAATTTGAGGTCATTCGGATATGTTTAGACATGTTTCGGCATCGAATGTGAATTTTAGAAATCTCATAAGTTCTTAGGCTTGAATCTATGCATATTTGTTGATTCTGATATTATGTGACGTGTTTTTAAGGCTCGACCAAGTTTGAATGAGGTATTAGGGTTGGTTGGTATGGTTGAGGTCCCGGGGTCCTCGGGTGTGTTTCGGATGCCCTCACAGGCATATTTTGGCCTAAGTCTATTGCTGGTTTTGCTGGTTTTACAGCAGCAGGTATTTGTTCTCTGCGATTGCAAGAGTAAGTCCGCGATCGCGTAGAGTTAAATGGAGGTTGTCAGAAATGTTCTTCGCGATCGCAAAACTCCAAACGCGATCGCAATGTATTAGGAATTTGGCCTCCGCGATCGCATGTCATAGGTCGCGATCGCATAGGAGATCTTAGGTTTGACGCAGGGTCAACGTTTGTTCTACGCGATCGCGTGGCCCCTAACGCGATCACATAGCTTTGAGGGCTGAGGGTCCGCGATCGTAGACTTGTAGATGCGAACGCGATGAAGGTTTTAGGGCGCGTGGCAGAATGTTCTCTGCGATCGCGACTATGTGTGCGCGATCGCATAGAAAAAACACCTGGGTAGAATATTAAAACCCCAATTCGAAGGTTTAAGCCTATTTTCACCATTTTTGATTTTGAGAGCTCGGGAAAGGTGATTTTTGAGGACTTTTGCACCTGGGTAACTCGGGTAAGTGATTTCTATCCATCATAGATCAAATTCCATGATTCCAATCTTTAATCCTACCTTTAATTTCAAAAATTTTGGGTAGAAAATGGGGAAAGTTGGATGAACTTCATAGACAAAATTATTAAGATTTGATTGGGTGTTTGACCTCCGATTTGAGAGATTCTTATATGGTTAGACTCGTGAGTGAACGAGTGTCCGGAAAATATAATTTTTACCCGATTCCGAGACGTGGGCCCGGGGGTCCTTTTGGGCTAATTTCCTAATTTCGCGTATTAGCTTAGAAATAATTAGCTATTTTGTTTCCTTGAAGTGATATTTACATTATGAAAATGAATTGAATAGATTTGGGCCACCCCGAGTCGGATACTCGTGGCAAGAGCGTGGTATTGAGTTGATTAGCACAGTCAAGGTAAGTGGCTTGCCTAACTCTGTGTTGGGGATTTCCCTTGGGCATTTTTATACTGATTTTATTATGTGGATGCCGTGTACGTGAGGTGACGAGTGCGTACACGGGTCATTTTTGCTAAAATCCCACTTTTCCTTCCATGACATAACTCATTTACAATCCTATATTACTGTTTCATGTTATAACTGATTAGTTAGCGTATGAATAAGTATGCCTACCTGCCCTTACTTGAATTTCACCGTATTTGCTATTATTTTGATCCATGCTTAGGTAGTTTTACCTTATTCTTGCCTGATGTTTCCTTGAATTGTTTAATTGAGCCGTATCCGATAAAATTCTGCATTTCATATTTAAATTGGGACTACGGACTGAGATCCGGGAGCTTTACCCCTGTACTGCATAGCATATTTAAATTGGGACTACGGACCGAGATCCGGGAGCTTCCTCCCTGTACTGCATTACATATTCGCTGTTGAGATATATGTTGTGTGCTAAGCCGAGGGATCTTCTTTATTTTTTCCTTAAGTTTTCCTTTTAAATTCTGCTATCATTGCTTATTGATATTGTTTCGACTTATAACTACCTTGTTTTTAAAAATCAGTAGAGCCTTAACCTGACCTCGTCACTACTTGACTGGTGTTAGGCTTGGCACTTACTCAGTACCGAATGTGGAGTACTCACGCCCTTTCCTGCACATGTTTCTCCATGTGCAGATCCAGGTACCATCACCCAGTACCGTGGTTAGGCGCATCATTGCAGTCGTTTAGGAGACTGCGGGGTAATTCTGCCGCGTCCGCAGGATCTCATGTGTCCCCTTCCACTCCAGCATAGATTTAGGAGACATATATAGATACATTTTTCCTTATTCCTTTGTTTAGAGCTACAATAGCAAAGAGTTTGTGATTTGTGATATTCCGGGTTTTGGGAAAGTAAAAGTTGTACATACCGAGCGGCTAAGTTTTATAGTATTGCTTCTTCTTTACTGTTCTATTATTGTTTGTCTTATTTTCCGCAAATTTAGGCTTACCTATTCGTAAAGACTAGGTGCCGTCACGAGACCGTTCGGAGGGTAAATCGGGTCGTGACATTTGGGGTGCTTTATAGGGAGTACAGTGGTTGGCAAGCTTCTACACTACACGGTTCGTGCAAAGATTTATCTGTATAGAGATCTACTTTTGTGATCATTGGGTGTCAATATATATGATAGTTACCCCAAAAGGATGATGAAAAAGTATATGAATAAAGAGGGGGTAGCTCAGCGGTGTTGAGTTAACATAGTAAAAGAATAAATTGGCCTTTGGTGGTTGTGACAAGCCTACGAAGAGGATGACCCGCCAATGCAGCAACAATTACTTGACTCAGTTCTCATAAATGGTTTTGAAAGATTTGTTTCTCGGACTCTCCATAATACATGTCGCATAAGTTTTGAACGATTGTGTCAGGTCATATGACGGTGTCAGAATACGCCATCAGGTTCGATAAGTCAGCCCTTCACACTCCTGCTTCGGTTTATTTACGATTAAAGGGCTCAATTACGATTGTGAAATTTTGTGCGACTCAGGGCAAGTTGATACTTTATTTCGGCTAGTAATAGAAACTGTCCTAGACTTGGGCGAGTCATATTTCATCAGAGCACTCAGGATACGTGTCCCATTGCAGTTACAACTCAACTTACACGTCGAAGGTGGAGGTCAGACTCCTAGAGGTGGAGACCTAGCTTGTTGGTATATTTTCTATGGTATTGCTGAGGTCATTGCATTAAATGGTGTCATTACAAGAACAATCTCTAATTAGTATAAAGTGATGATTTCCTGAACTTAATACGGTTATGCGTATCTAATAAAATTCTTCTAATATGCTCTACTCTCGGGTGAGCTTAGTAACTCAAAAATCTACTTATGTGAATACTTGTATTGAGAAATTCTATAGAGATAGATGCGTCTATCATTATGTTTTGTAATTTTGTTTAACGTAAAATATTTAAAGGAAGGAAATGAATGTTTCGATTGGCACGATACACATGTTGCTTGTGATTCAGGATTGAGGACCAGATCCTCGCATTTTAATATGATTTGAGATGTTTAAATCGGGCTACGAGTCGCGGTGGAAGTTATGTAAGGACGAGGTCTTTGTGATGGAAATTCTTGTGTTTAAATCCTCCCTTGTGAATTAAAATTTTACTATAGTACTGGTAGGGAGTCATGCCTGTTAGGCTTATTCAACAATTTATGTATAAAATAATGATAATAATCATAATAATAAATGAATAAATAATAATAAAAGTAATACTAATAATAATTAATTAAACAAATAAATAAATTAATTAATTAATTAACTGTGCATAATTTTTCAAATCCATGTTATAATTATTGAGCTTTGACCTACAAGGTAGGTGCCCGCCCATGTGGCGTTAAATGCGATACGTGTGTTCGAGTATATAATTACGAGGTCTTCAAGAATCGTATCTCGTTATCAGTATTGTGAAGGTTTGAAAGTTTTCTCTGTTGACGTGAAGCTATTTGATAATTCTACAATTTGCACTGAGCAACTATTAAGAAAATAGAGGCAGTCAAGAACCGGCCTAGACCCACTACAGCTACGAAGATTAGGAGTTTCTTGGGTTTGGTAGGTTACTACCGTTTTTTAGTGGAGGGGTTCTCATCCATAGCAGCCCCAATGACTAAATTGACTCACAAAGGTGCCCCATTTAAATGGTCAGATGAGTGGGAGGCGAGCTTTCAGAAGCTCAAGACAGCCTTGACTTCAGCACCGGTGTTGGTGTTACCATCATATTCGGGTTCTTTCACGGTGTATTGTGATGCTTCCTGAGTTGGACTTGGTGCAGTAGTAATGCAAGATGTCAAGGTGATTGTGTATGCGTCACGACAAATGAAATCATGAGAAGAATTATCCTGTTCATGACTTAAAGTTGGCAGCCATTGTTCATGCCTTGAAAATTTAGAGGCACTATCTTTATGGCGTGCCGTGTGAGGTTTTTGCTGACGATCGTAGTCTCCAGTACTTATTCAAGCAGAAGGATTTAAATTTGAGGCAGCGGAGATGGTTAGAGTTGCTGAAGGACTACGATGTCACTATATTATATCACCTAGGGAAGGCCAATGTGGTGGCCGATGCTTTGAGTAGGAAGGCGGTGAGTATGGGCAGCCTTGCGTATATTCCAGTTGGTGAGAGACCACTGGATTCAGACATTCAGACGTTGGCTAATCAGTTTGCGAGGTTAGATATTTCGCCCAATAGTGTTCTATCTTGTACAGTCCCTCGATTTTCTCTAGTTGAGCATATCCGGGAGCGGCAGGATGATGACCCACATTTGGCGGTTCTTAGGGACACAGTTCGGCACGGTGATTCCAAGCAGGTTACAGTTGGAGATGTTGGTGTTTTGAGGATGAAGTGTCGTTTGTGTGTGCCTAATGTTGATGGCCTTCGTGAGTTGATCCTTGAGGAGGCTTACAGTTCTAATTATTCTATCCACCTAGGTGCAGCCAAAATGTACCAAGATTTGAGGCAGTATTATTGGTGTAGAAGGATGAAAAAGGACATTGTGTCTTAGGTGGCTCGTTGTTTAAATTGTCAGTAGGTAAAGTATGAGCATCAGAGACCTGGTGGTTTGCTTCAACAGATAGAGATTCCTGAGTGGAAATGGGCGCGTATCACTATGGACTTCATTGTTGGATTCCCACGGACTCAGAGGAAATTTGATACGGTTTGGGTTATTGTGGATAGGTTGACTAAATCAACACATTTCATTCCTGTGGAAAGTACTTATACTTCAGAGCGGTTGGCTGAGTTATATATTCGGGAGATAGTTCGCTTTCCTGGTGTGCCCGTGTCTATTATTTCTGATCGGGGTACGCAGTTTATTTCACACTTTCGGAGAGCAGTTCAGAGTGAGTTGGGTACCCGAGTAGAGTTAAGTACAACATTTCACCCTAAGACTGACAGGCAGCCCGAGCGTACTATTCAGATATTGGAGGATATGAGGTTCATGCCAACAGTTCTTTGTTAGCGGAGTTTGCTTATAGTAATAGCTATCAGTCCAGCATTCAGATGGCTCCTTATGAGGCATTATATGGTAGACGGTGCAGATTGCCAGTTGAATGGTTTGAGCCGGGAGAGGCTCGGTTATTGGGTACAGACTTAGTTCAGGAGGCCTTAGATAAGGTCAAGATTATTCAGGAGAGACTTCGTGCAGCTCAGTCTAGGCAAATGAGTCATGCCGATCGTAAGGTTCGTGATGTGGCATTCATGGTTGGAGAGAGAGTATTTCTTTGGTTATCCCCTATGAAGGGTGTTATGAGGTTTAGGAAGAAGGGCAAGTTGATCTCTAGGTATATCCGGTCGTTTTATATTCTTGATAAGGTGGGGGAGGTAGCATATAGACTTGTGTTGCCTCCAGGGTTATCTTCAGTTCATCCGGTATTCCACGTGTCTATGCTCCGGAATTATCATGGTGACCCGTCCCACTTGTTAGATTTCGGCTCTGTCCAATTGGACAAAGACTTGACTTATGAGGAGGAGCCAGTAGCCATTTCAGACCGGCAGGTTCGTCAGTTGAGGTCTAAAAGTTATTCTTCATTCCGAGTGCACTGGAGAGGCCAACCCATTAAGGCAGCTACTTGGGAGTCCGAGACGGACATGCTAAGTAAATATCACACTTGTTTGCAAATTCACGTAATCTTCTATGTCCGTTCGAGGACGAACGTTTGTTTTAGAGGTGGAGATTGTAATGACCCAAGGGGTCATTTTGTGAATTTAGACTCCGTTCTACGCTTATTAGCCATAAAAGATTAATTTTAACTACCTCGATTTGTGTGCGTAGTCCGGGCGTGAAACCAGAAAAGCTTTTATGTGAAAATATAAGAAATAATAATTTTTAGAATTAAAAATTTGGTTGTAGTTGACTTGAGTCAACATTTTGAGTAAACAGACTCGGATATGTGTTTCGACGATCCCGGGAGGTCCGCAGTAAAATATGGGACTTGGGTGTATGACCGGAATTGAATTCCGAGGTCCCAAGCCTTAGAAATTAATTTTTGAAAGAAATTATTTTGCTGAATTATTAATGAAATAAAGACATGAATTAACGTTTGAAACCGTTGGTATCGGGCCCATATTTTGGTTCCGGAGCTCGATACAAGTTTGTTATGATATTTAAGCCTTGTGTGTGAAATTTCGCGAGAATCGGAATTTATTTGGCGTGATTCAGATGTCCGGTTGATAAATAGTGAACGTTAAGTGTTCTTGAGAAAAATAATGAGTTTTGAGGTTTAATTCATAGTTTTACATGTTATTTTCATGATTTGATCGCATGTGCAAGTCCGTATGATGCTTTTAGACTTGCGTGCATGTTTGGTTTAGAGCCCCGAGTGCTCGGGTGAGTTTCAAATAGGTTTGGGTTGTGTTGCGCTCATTCTTTCTTATGCTTCGACGTCGTTTCTTCAATCATAAATGATATCATATTTAAAAAATGAGCTCCAATTTCTGTTTTGAATGAAGTATTAGATCCAGATCGTAATTACGGACCTGTAACAAAAAGAATCATCGAATTTGGACATCGTATGAGGATTTTATGGGCATTTTACTAAGCTTGCCAGATTTTTCAGGTTAATTATGAAATTGCCACTGACGGCGTATTAAAAATCTGCACTATTTGCAAATATTAAAACCTACATATCTCCTTAATTATAAGGGCAAATTGAGTGATTCAAAAGCCTTACTTGATTAGAATTTCACAAGAAATCCATTGGAGACATAAAAATCGAGTTTTAGGATCGTTTGGCACGAGAAACGAGGCAGAATAGCTGGCAGAAAAAAATATATAAAACAGGAAGACTTCTCCTTCTTCTTCAAATTTTCGAACCCCACAACCCTAGGAACGAATTTCTTCACCAAATATCATCCATAAGTCATAGGTATTCAATTCTAAACTTTACTCTTTCAATTACTCATTGTTTTTCATCACTTTTAAATCAAAAACTAAGAATTTTCATGGTAAAAATTGAGGGTTTGGGTAGAATTAGGCAATTTTGTAAAAATCGAATCTTTACTTCGAATTGAGGTCAGACTTCGAAACTAGTTGTATATTTGGGTTCATGGGTGAATGGGTAAACTTAATTTGGTCCGAACCCCGAGTTTAGACCAAGTGGGTCCGGGGTCGGGTTTTCACTTTTTTTTAGAAAACTTAGGAAAAATTATTATTTTCAATAAAGTTAGTTCCTTTAGCCTTAATTAATGATAATGAGTTAATTATGATTAGATTTGAGCAAGTTAGAGCAAGTGTCTAAAGGAAAATCTGTAATTGAGCAGTGAGTGGCCTGCGAAATTGAGGTAAGTGTTTGGTCTAACTTTGACTTGAGGGAATAGGAATCCCCACTTGTTTGCTATGTGAAATGCCTGAGCGTGGTGTATAGGTGAGGTGACGAGTATCTATGCACCACCCTATTTTCCCGATAAACATGATCCCTTTCCCGTTCCCAACTTAATTGATGCTTACCTTAATTGTTCTTTGTTCATTATTGTTTCTAGGACTAGTTGGCAAGTGTATTAAAAGTGTTGGATGTTCTCTTGATTTTATCATGGTACATAAAGACTGAGCTGGGTTGACAGTGTTACAGTGTTTACATATATTCTGGTTTGTTTTATTGTGAAATGATATTGGTTGAAGCTTACGAGCTATACTATTTTCTGTTTGAAATTGTGGGAATAAAAGTATTGCGAAAGACTTGGCCTGAATTGTAAAATTTATGAATAAATTGATATGATATGTCTGGTGGGAGCGGGTTTGCACGCCGCAACAAGGAGTAATAAGGGTGATATATTTAGGGAGGAGCAATAAGGGTGGAAAGGTAGGAGCGGGTTGCACGCCGCAACAAGGAGCGACAAGGGAGGAAATTTATAATTTTTTACTGATATTCAAAGAAAAATAAAGATTTGAAAACTTACTATTTTATAATACTATTTTCATATTTTCGCACTACTTTTATTTAAAGTTAAAGTTTGGAAATTTGAAAACTTATTTGAGAATTGGTTATGGCTGAGGCCTGGAAAAGGCGGCTGAGTTATTTCATTGTTGTTGCAGTAGTTAATTATTTGTTTAGATTTCCTTTTTATTTTATATTTATGGTTTCAGTTATATTTTTTTGTTCGTGTAGAATTATTTTATTGCGTTATTGTATATATTATTGTCACATGTTATATGTTGTTAATGCCCCGCCGTAGCCTCGTCACTACTTCGTTGAGGTTAGGCTCGGCACTTACTCGGTACATGGGGTCGGTTGTACTGATACTACACTCTGCACTCTTTTGTGCAGATCTAGGTATCGACTAGCAATAGAGATATTTAGAGCGGCTATTCATTTATTCGGAGACACGAGGTATATCTACCGGCGTTCGCATATCCCGAGAGTCTTCTCCTATTTTTATAAAATTGTTTTATTATATTCTGAACATTTACACTATTTCTTTCAGCCCATTATTTGTAGTATCCTTTAGTAGTTCGTGAATTGTGACACCAGACTCTGGGGTAGTTTTAGATTTATTTATATAATTAATTCATGGCTCGGTTTAATTAATTATTAATTATTTTATACTGTGAATTATTTATTTAAAGCCATTGGATTAAGTATTAATTTAAAATTATTTTATCCTGTTTTAAATGGTTAATTAAAGGAAATAGTTAAGCGAACTCTAACATTGGCTTGCCTGATGTTAGGCGCCATCACGATCCCTAGGGTTGGGAATTCGGGTCGTGACAACAAGGCATTGTATAATTTTTGAAAGAAAAGTGGGATTTTAGCAGAAATGGCCCGTGTACGTACTTATCACCTTACATACACGGTGCCCACACAACAATTTTATCAAAACAACCTAAAGGGAAAAGTCCCCAACACAGACTTAGGCAAGCCACTTACCTCGACTGCTCTACTCAACTCGAAACCACATTCTTGCCACAAGTACCCGACTACGAATGGCCTAACTGTATTCCATTCAATTGCATAATGTAAATATCACTTGAAGAAATCAATCTAGCTAATTAGTTCAAAGCTAATACGTGAAATTAGGAAAATTTCCCAAATAGTCTCCAGGGCCCATGTCTCGGAAGCAAGTAAAAGTTACCAATCTAGAACACGCATTCACTCACGAACACACTCGAACAAGAATCATCAAAATCCGACATCAAAATCCCATTAAAGTATGGGATTTCTACTTGGGGAACTTTTCTCCCATTATTCTAATTTTTCTCCCAATTTCCTTGATTAGATCTAAGAAATTGTTATAGATTAATGATATATAAGTGAAATAGGATTAGGATTCGTAAACTATGAGTCTTCTCTTCAAAACCCACTCAAAATCGCCTAATCCCGAGCTCCAAATAATTTTTAGAAGATATGAAATTCAAACCCTCGAATTAGATGTTATCTGCCCAGCGATCCCGCACCTGCGGAGAATGCATCGCAAGTGCGAAATCTCATTAAGTGAGCTAGGGCCGCACCTGCGGTCACTGGGTCGCATCTGCGGAACCCCTACCGCATATGTGAGCCTGGCTGACCCTGGTCAAATCCGCATCTGCGAGACCCCTTTCCGCACCTGCAGATCCCCTTCCGCATGTGCGAAACACCAGAACGAACAGACTGCAGCTGGTGTTTTAAGTTCAAAACCTTCTCGTTGAGCATCCGAAAAATCCCTGAGGCCCCTGGGACCTCAACCAAACTTACCAACCCGTCCTAATACCTCATTTGAACTTAGTTGGGTCTTCGAATCACATCACATAACACTGTAATTACAAATTATAAATGGATTCAAGCCTAAAACTAATGAAATTTACAAAATCCAGAACCGATGCCGAAACACGTCAAAGCTAGTCGGAATGACCTCAAATTTTACACACAGGTCATAAATAAAACCACGGACCTACTACCACTCTCGAAATTCCATTCCGAGCCCGATATCAAAATTTCACCTATCGACCAAAATCGCCAAAATTCTAACTTTCGCCAATTCAAGCCTAAAACTCCCATAGACCTCAAAACACATTCCGGACGCGGTCCTAACCTCGAAATTACTCAACGGAGCTAACGGAGTCAACGGATTTCCATTCCAGATCCGTCTTCACACAATTCCAACTACGATCATTTCTAAAGCTTAAACTCATATTTAGGGATTCTGTGTCAAAAAACTCTTTGGAATTCAGAACTAATCATTCCGACAAGTCCCAAAAGCAGATAAAAACGTGGGGAAAACAGTTATTAGGGATTCGAGGCGCTAACTCTCAAAACGACCGACCCGATCGTTACATTCTCCCCTTCTTAAGAAATTCGTTCGTCCTCGAATGAGTATAAAGGCATACCTGAAGCTGCAAAAAGATGAGGGTACTGGCGGCGCATATCCTGCTAGGTCTCCCAAGTCGCCACCTAGACCGTCTCGCCCCTCCACTGAACCTTAACTGATACAATATTCTTCGATCTGATATTTCTGACCTCTCTATCTAATATAGCTAATGGCTCCGCAATATATGATAAATCCTTGTCCAACGGAACTAAACTGAAATACAAAACATGGGTCGGGTCACCGTGATACTTCCTCAACATAGAGAAGTGGAATAGAGGATGAACTCCTGCTAGGTTGGGAGGCAAGGCTAGCTCATAAGCAACCTCCCCAACATGCCGCAATATCTCAATAGGGCCAATAAATCTCGGACTCAGCTTACCCTTCTTCCCGAACCTCATGACGCCTTTCATAGGCGATATTCGAAACTCAACCCGATCGCTAGCCATAAATTCCAAACCATGAACCTTCTGGTCCACGTAACTCTTCCGCCTGGACTGAGCTGTGCGAAGTCTCTCCTGAATCATCTTCACCTTGTCCAGGGCATCATGGACCAAGTATGTACCCAACAATCGGGCCTTGCCCGGCTCAAACCATCCCACTGGGGACCGGCACCGTCTACCATACAATGCCTCAAATGACACCATCTGACTGCTAGACTAGTAGATGTTATAATAAGCAAACTCGGCAAGTTAGACGTATTAGTCCCATGACGCTCCCATCACACAGGCACATAGCATATCCTCAAGAATCTGAATCATGCGCTCGGGCTGCCCGTCCGTCTGAGGGTGAAAGGCTGTACTCAACTCTACCCTGGTGCCTAGCTCCTGCTGAACGGCTCTCCAGAACCGTGAAGTGAACGGTGTACCTTTGTCTAAAATGATAGATACCAGAATACCGTGAAAGCGAACAATCTCCCTGACATAAATCTTAGCCAACCTCTCGGAGGAGTATGTAGTCAACACTGGAATGAAATGGTATGACTTGGTTAGCCGATCCACGATCACCCAAATAGCATCAAACTTTCTCAAAGTCCGAGGAAGTCCAACCACAAAGTCCATGGTGATCTGCTCCCACTTCCACTCTGGAAGCTCAATCTGCTGAAGCAACCCTCCTAGTCTTTAATGCTCATATTTGACTTGCTGACAGTTGAGACACTTGGCCAAAAACTCTACTATATCCTTTTTCATCCTTCTCCACCAGTAATGCTGTCTCAGATCCTGGTACATCTTCGCGGTACCTGGATGAATGGAGTACCTCGAGCTACGGGCCTCCTCAAGAATCAACTCCCGAATCCCATCCACATTGGGCACACAGATCCGGCCCTGCATCCTAATCACACCATCATCTCCTATAGTCACATCCTTGGCATCATCCCGCCGAACTGTGTCCTGAAGAACCAAAAAGTGGGGATCATCATACTACCGCTCTCTGATGCGGTCATAAAGAGAAGATCGGGAAACCACACAAGTTAATACCCCGAAAGGCTCTGAAAGATTCAATCTCACAAACTTACTGGCTAAGGACTGAACATCCTAATCACACCATCATCTCCTATAGTCTCAACTGCCGGAAGATATGCCAAACTCCCTAAACTCTCCGCCCGGCGACTCAAGGCGTTAGCCACCACATTGGCCTTCCCCGGGTGGTATAATATAGTGATGTCATAGTCCTTTAATAACTCCAACCACCTCCACTAGCGTAAATTAAGGTCCTTCTGCTTGAACAAATGCTGCAAACTCCGGTGATCCGTAAAAATCTCACAAGGAACACCATATAAATAATGACACTAGATCTTCAGGGCGTGAACAATAGCTGCCAACTCAAGATCATGAACTGGATAGTTATTCTAATGTACCATCAAATGTCTGGACGCGTAGGCAACCACTCTAACATCCTGCATCAAAATCGCTCCAAAGCCAATCCTCGAGGCATCACAATAGACCGTATAGGATCCTGAACCCGTAGGCAATACCAACACTAGAGCTGTAGTCAGAGCTGTCTTAAGATTCTGAAAGCCCTCCTCACACTCCTTAGTCCACCTGAATGGAGCACCCTTCTGGGTCACTCTGGTCATAGGTGCTGCAATAGATGAAAATCCCTCCACAAAGCGGCGATAGTACCCTGCCAAACCAAGGAAACTGCGGATCTCAGTACCTGATGACGGTCTAGGACAACTCTGCACCGCATGCACCTTCTTAGGGTCTACCTTGATCCCATTATAAGACACCACATGGCCCGATAATTCCACCGAATCAAGCCAAAATTCATACTTAGAAATTTTTCGTACAACTTCTTCTCCCTCAAAGTCTGAAGCACAGTCCTCAAATGCTGCTCATGATCCGCCTGAGACCAAGAATACACCAAGATGTTGTCATTGAACACAATGACAAAGGAATCAAGATAAGGCCGGAACACAATGTGCATCAAATGCATAAAGGTTGTTAGGGCATTGGTCAGCCCAAATGACATGACCAGAAACTCATAGTGACCATATCTGGTCCTGAAGGCAGTCTTCAGGGTATCCGGCTCCCGAATCTTCAACTGATGATAGCCAGAGCGCAAATCAATCTTGGAAAATACCTTGGCACCCTGCAACTGGTCAAATAAATAATCAATCGAGGCAATGGATACCTGTTCTTCACTGTAACCTTGTTCAGCAGCCGATAATCAATATGGATACGAATAGAACTATTCTTTTTCTTCACAAATAATACCATAGAACCCCAAGGTGATACACTGGGCCTGATGAAACCCATATCAAGCAACTCCTGCAACTGCTCCTTCAACTCAGGAGGTGTCATACGATAGGAAGGAATGGAAACGGGACGAGTGCCCTGCAACAAATCAATGCCTGAATAAATATCTCTGTCCGGTGTCGTACCCGTAAGATCAGCGGGAAACACATCAGGAAAGTCCCTCACAACTGGAACTGACTCAACCGTAGGGGAATCAACACTAACATCTCTCACATAGGCCAGGTACGCATCACACCCCTTCTCAACAATCCGCTGAGCCTTAAGGAAGGAAATGACTCTTCAGGGAGTATACTTTAAGTTACCTCTCCACTCTAATCTCCGTAAACCTGGCATAACCAGCGTCAAGATCTTGGCGTGACAATCAAGGATAGCATAATTGGGTGACAACCAGTCCATGCCCAAGATAACATCAAAATCTACCATACTAAGTAATAATAAATCAGCCCTAGTCTCAAAACCACTGATAACAATCAAACACGACCTATATACGCGGTCCACAACAAGAAAATCTCCCACGGGAGTAGAAACATAAACAGGAGAGCTCAAAAAATCTTGAGCTATCCCCATATGTGAAGCAAAATAAGAAGACACACATGAATACGTAGAGCCTAGGTCAAATAATACTGATGCATCCCTATGACAGATAGGGACAATACGTGTGATGACTAAATCTGAAGCGGCGGCCTCTGAACGGGCTGGAAGGGCATAATACCTGTCCTGGCCTCCCCCTCTAGGGCAACCTCGACCTCCCCAGCCTCCACTTGGAGCAGTCTGAGCAGGTGGGGTAGCTGGGGCTAGAAGATAGCTGGAGGACCCGATGGAGCACGTGGGGCCTGATAAGTCTGAAATGATGCACCTATCCTAGCTCTGGGGCAGTCTATGAACATGTGGCGAGGGTAACCACACTCAAAACAACCCCTCAAAGTACGTGGCGGATGATGTTGACTCTAAAATGGCCTGTTGGGATGGCCGGTAATAGCACCTCGAGCAAGAGGCACACTAGATACTGGTGGTGCATAATAAGGCTCCTGAGGTCTAGGAGGACCTGGAATACCACTGGCTGTTGGAAGATCTGAATGAACAGGGAGACTCACAAAACCCCTACCATAACGTGCTACTAGTGCACGAACTCCTGAAAAATGTCCAGTCTCTCGAGAACTCTTGGCCTCCCTCTCTTCTCTGTCCCGGGCCAACATGCTCTCAATTCTTTGGGCAATACTCACTGCCTGCTGGTAAGTGATATCCGTCTCCAACTCCCTGGCCATACTGGTTTGAATATGGGGGTGGAGTCCCTTAATGAAGCGTCGGGTTCTCTCTCTGATCGTTCCAACCAAGGCCGGTGCATGACGAGCCAAGTCATTAAATCGGACTACATACTCCGACACAGTCATAGTACCCTGGCGTAACTGCTCAAAATCTGCGCGCCAAGAATCCCTAAGGCTCTGAGGAACAAAATCAAGCAAAAACATCTCTGAGAACTTAGCCCAAGTAAGTGAAGCTGCCTCATCCGGACTACTCAGCTCATAGGCATGCCACCACTGACAAGTCACTCACCTCAGCTGAAAAGCGTTGAAAGAAACCCCACTCGTCTCCACAATGCCCATAGTGCAGAGAATACGATGACACACCTCAAGAAAACCTAGAGTATCATCTAAAGCTAGTCCGCTGAAAGTAGGTGGGTTGTACTTCTTCTACCTCTCAAGTCTGAGTTGCTCTGTCTCAAAAGAAACTACCCTAGCATCATGCTGAGCTGGAGCCGCCGAGGGCATAGGAATTTACGATGGTACCTGCCCAACATGGAGCCTTTGCTCAGGAGTACGCTTTGTGGGATTCTGTGCCTCTCCCCCGGCCTGAGATTAGGTTGGAGCTATCGGGAGTAGTCCCGCGTGAGTTAGAGTGCTAAAAACGCTCATGAACTGAGTTAAGGTCTCTTGGAGGGCTAGAGTAGTAGTAGGGACCTCCTGTGCCCCTCTAACTGTAGTTGTTGGGGGCTCCTCTGTCTCTACCCTCACCAGTGCTCGGGCTACACCGCGTGCTCGTCCTCTACCCCTGCCCCTGCCCCTACCTCTGGCAGCCCTGTCTGGGGGCTCGGGTGCCTGATCGTCAGTCAGTCCGGTGCGGGTCCTCACCATCTATGAGAGAGAATAGAATAGAGCTTTAGAATTTTGATGTCAATAACTCGCACGGCAAGGAATTCCAAAAATATGATTGTTCTTAATACTTACATAGCCTCTCGAAGATAGATACAGACATCTCCCTAGCGATCCGCGAGACTCTAATAAACCGGCTTGTGAATTGTGACTCCTGTGAACCTATACGCTCTGACACAAACTTGTCACGACCCGATTTACCCTCCAAAATGAATCGTGACGGCACCTAGTCTCTACGACTAGGTAAGCCTAAATTTGCGGAGAAGTCTTAATTCAAAATGATAAAATAAAGACAGAAAGGAAAATATAAGTGGACATAACATAGCCGCTCAACATGTACAAGAGTAAATCCCAAAACCCGGAATGTCACATGATAGTCACAAGCTTCTATATAGTAGTAGCTCTATACAACGAGAAAGAAAAATACATAGTAATCTCTATATAGTACGGAATAGAAGGTGACTCGGAGGATTCTGTGGACATGGCAGAATTACCTTACGGTCTTCTCGGAACAGCTGCGACGACCACTAGCCACGTGGCAGAGAACTCGAACCTGGATCTGCACACGAAAAACATGTGCATGAAAGAGCATGAGTACACCACGTTCGGTACCCAGTAAGTGCCAAGCCTAACCCTAGTCAAGTAGTGACGAGGTCGGGTTTAGGGCTCTACTGGATTTATAAATAACAATTTTAATAATATGGAAAAGAAATAGTTCTAAAATAAACAGTCAAAGTGAATAAGCTAAAATAAGACAGTAAAATGGAGCCCTCGGCTCAGCACAACGTATCACACAATGGAATCTCCCGGGATACCGTCCCGTAGTTCTATTTATAAATATGCAGTACATGGGGGATCTCCCAAAATACGTCAGTATTCCCCAATTTAAACAATACAGGGGGGATCTCCCAGAATACGTCCGTAGTCACCAATTTAAATACGCAGTGCTAGGGGATCTCCCGGAATACGTGCGTAGTCCTCAATTTAAATATGAAATTCGAATTAAATGCCAGTAAACATCGATTCTAACAGTACATCAAAAATACAGGTACGAAAGCAGGGGGAAACTAACTAAACATGGTGCATAGAGTGTCACTTAAGCAATTTAATATGGAAACAATATGCATGCTTTCCTAATCTAAGATAAACAACTAAACACGTAGAAATGATGTAATAGATATAAAAGGCACTGTATAATATTTGAAAGAAAAGATGAATTTTAGCAGAAATGACCCGTGTACGTACTCGTCACTTCATGTACACGGCGCCAACACAACAATTTTATACAACAACCTAAGGGAAAAGTCCCCAACACAGAGTTAGGCAAGCCACTTACCTTGACTGCTCTACTCAACTCGAAACCACGTTCTTTCAACGAGTACCCGACTCCGAATGGCTCAAATCTATTCCATTCAACTACATAGTGTAAATATCACTTTAAGAAATTAATCTAACTAATTAGTTCAAAGCTAATACGCGAAATTAGAAAAAAATTCAAAAAAGTCCCCCGGCTCCACGTCTCAGAAACGAGTGAAATTTACCAATTTATAACACTCATTCACTCACGAACACACTCGAACAAGAATCATCGAATCCGACATCAAAATCCCATTAAATTATCGGATTTCTATTTGGGGAAATTTTCTTCCATTATTCTAATTTTCTCCCAATTTCCTTGATTATATAGAATAAATTTTTATAGATTAATGATATATAAGTGAAATAGGATTAGGATTCATTACCTATCAGTTTTCTCTTCAAAAGCCACTCAAAATCGCCTAATCCCGAGCTCCAAATCATTTTAGAAGATATGAAATTCAAACCCTCGAATTAAATGGTATTTGCCCAGCGATCACACACTTGCGACCCACTGGACCGCACCTGCGGAGAAAGCATTGCAGGTGCGAAATCTCATTAAGTGGGCTGGGGTCGCACATGCGGTCACTAGGACGCATCTGCAGAACTCCTATCGCATATGCGAGCCTGGCTGACCCTGGTCAAATCCGCATCTGCGAGACCCCTTTCTGCACTTGCGTGTCCGCACCTGCGAATCCCCTTTCGCAGGTGCGAAACACCAGAACCAGCGTAACATCCCCGAGGCCCCCGGGACCTCAACCAAACTTACCAAACCGTCCTAATACCTCATTCGAACTTAGTCGGGTCTTCAAATCACATTACATAACACCAAAATCACAAACATGGATTCAAGCCTAAGAACTTCTGAAATTTTCAAAATCCACAACCGATGCCGAAACACGTCAAAACTAGTCTTAATGACCTCTAATTTTACACATAGGTCATAAATGATACCACGGACCTACACCCACTTTCGGAATTCCATTCCGAGCACGACATCAAAATTTCACCAATCGGTCAAAATCGCCGAAATTCTAACTTTCGCCAATTCAAGCATAAATCTCCCATAAACCTCAAAAACACATTTTGGACGCGCTCCTAACCCCGGAATCACTCAATGGAGCTAACCGAGTCGACGGATTTACACTCCGGATCCGTCTTCACACAGTTCCAACTACGGTCTGACTTCTAAAGCTTAAACTCATATTTAGGGACTATGTGTCTAAAAACTCTCCGAAATTCACAACTAATCATTCCGACAAGACCCAAAAGCAGATACAAACGTGGGGAAAGCAGTTATAGGGGATTAAGGCGCTAACTCTCAAAACGACCGACCGGGTCGTTACAGCTCAGGTGCACGACATTCAATTTTTCAATGACCTTTCATGTCACAGCGGTGGCAATTACCGATTTTGTCTCTTGAAGGATTGTTTTGAGAACCCATATTGCTCTCTCATTTACCATGACCACCACGATGACGACTATTATATCGTCTCTTACCATTTCCATGCCCACATATTCTTTACGCTATTATATCGTCTCTTACCATTCCAGACTTATCAGGTCTAGCTCCCATATTCGCTTTAGGAAGCATAGCTGACTGGGACGGGCTTCATGATTTTTCAGCAAAAAAGTATTATGTTGCTCAGCCACGAGAAGGCATGAGATCAATTCAGAATACTTTTTAAAACCCATTTCATAGTATTGTTGTTGTAGTACCATATTTGAGGCATGAAAAGCCGTAAGAGTTTTTTCCAACAAATCCTTATCATTCATAACATCCCCACATAATTTCAGTTGGGAATTTATTCGAAATACATCAGAGTTATACTCACTTACGGTCTTAAAATCTTGCATCCGTAAGTGCATCCACTCATATCGAGCCCTTGGAAATACCGTAGCCTTAAAGTGATCATACCTTCCCTTCAAGGCAGTCCACAATTCAAGTGGATCTTTCACTGTTAAATATTTAACCTTCAAACCTTCATCCAAATGATGACGAAAGAAAAATCATGGCCTTCGCTTTGTCCTGGCTCGATACCTCATTACCCTAAGTAATGGTGTCACCAAGGCCTTTAACGGCTAAGTGAATCTCAGTATCGAGAACCCATGCTAGGTAATTCTTTCCATAAATGTCAAGTGCCACAAACTCAAGCTTTGACAAATTCGACATAGTGAAAACTATCAAAGAAGATAAATAATTAGAAATTATTAGGATAATAGCGTAAAGAATCTTTAAAATTGACATAATATCGAATTTTTGATCTATATACACTAAAGTGATAATTCCATATAAAAGAATATTATTTTTCTTTCTTCAAATTATTAGTATATCTTTGATGTTAACTAGGACAAAAATGTCTTCTAACTTTAACACAATTTCAAACGTCGAACAACGTAAAACAAGTATTATTCTATCATTTAATTCTACTAACATGAAAATTAGCAACTTTCACATAACAATCTTGCAAATAACTTAAACTAAAGAAACATAATTTTTTTATTTTTACACATATCTAGAGATGTGAGAAATTATGAAAACGCATATTAAAGACACTAATCATGAAATCAAAAATATACGACGAAAAATATAAAATAAACAAATATACCTGAACAACGAAAAGAGCTCAATTTTGTGCTGATAACATATTAAGAAATGTAGCTCAAAGTAACAATGTAAAATAAGAAGATAAGTGGAATAGGAGAAGAAGAGATAACTTTCTTATTTCATCAAGTGTGTCCCATATCACATTTTATGCCACTATTTATACTATTACATTGAAGGTTACAAAATGATTGTCTTAAACATGACATTAACCTTTGAGATTATGGGGAAGATCATGGGGAGATGTTATGGAGATGTGGGTGCTACAATCATAAAAGTGATAAGTAGTGAGGTGTTATTTACATCATGGGTGAAAGTAGTGGGAGTAGTGGATATCCACAATTACTATAGGTTTTACAACAATATTTATTTATTTAATTATCTATTCAACATTGCCCCTCAAACACATGCTTTCTTAATTTTTGTTATGGACAAGCACGTGATTTATTTATTTAAAAAGATGCTGTTTACGGAAAGCACACTTAATTATCTCTTGAAACACTTTGTCAGAGAAGGGACATATTTATTCTAATTACTCAATTTCAAAAACAGTGAACCTTTATTATTTTGGGAGTCGATCAAAGTTTTGTTTGACTCTATTTTTCTCAAATAGTTTTTAAATATTTAATTGATAACTACCGTAACTTATTATAATTTTTTATGTAAGTAAAGAATCTATGAATTTGCACAAAATCCTTGTCAATTTAACCCTTGTACTCCAAAGAGATTCAAACAAATTAAAACGAATGGTGTATTTGCCGGCAATATAACACTGAAAATTATTGACATAAATTTCCTTTTTTAGGATAACCTATAGCTAATACATCATAAGAGCTACTTTAAAAATAGTAGTCGAATATATATATATATATATATATATATATATATATATATATATTCGAC
>ML278993.1:171611-231495 GCA_005239495.1 Nicotiana undulata
TATATATATATATATATATATACTATAATGTTTATGTATTTTTTCTGCTATCAAATATAATTTCTGTATGGGCTAACACATAATAGTAATACCCAAAAGTAGGCACAACATCGTGGTACTTATAAGTATTAGTTTGTGTTTTGTTTTACATGTCTTGTCCGGTTGTCTTTCAACTTTGTGGTACTGTAATTTTATGTAACGATCCGACCGATCGTTTTGCTTCCTAGAATCCCGTACCTTAAATAAGACTTCCCATATTTTCTTTTATTGAGTTATGACTTGCGGGGATGGTTGGTTCGGGATTTGGAAGAGTTTGGGTTGAAATTGGAACACTTGCTTCCTTAAGGTTGGCCTAAAAGGCCAAGTTTGACTTCGGTCGACATATTGAGTAAACGACCTCAGAATCGGGATTTGAAGGTTCCAATAGGTTCGTATGATGATTTCGGACTTGGGCGTATGTTCGAAACGGGTTTTGGATGACCCGGGAGCGTTTCGGCGAGAATAGTTCCGTAATATCATTTAAGACTTGCACGCAAACTTTGGTATCATTCTGAGTAGTATAAGTACATTTTGGCGTGTTAGAAGTAGATTGAAGAACTCAAAGTTAATTGGTTTTAGGGTGTGATTCTTAGTTTTGATGTTGTTTCGGGCGTTCCGAAGGTTCGGGCAAGTCTGTTTTATGATTTAGAACTTGTTGGTAAGTTTGGATGGGGCCTCGGGGGCCCCAGATGCCATACGGACGTCGCGCGAGGCGAGTCCAAGCTCAAAATGAGCTGCTGGTATACCAGTTCCGGTGCGACCACAACTGCGATTGGCAAGTCGCAGGTGAGAGACCGCACAAGCGATCGACCCCTCGCAGATGAGTCCATAGAACGGATGCCCAGGTTTTGCAGATGCGGTCCTTTTCCGCAGAAGAAGGACCGCAGGTGCGGGCACCCTTGTGCAGGTGGGATCCTTGCCATCCCTTCCTCTTTCCGCAGATGCGGATGATGGTCCGCAGAAGCGAGATCGTAGGTGCGGTCCACATCCGCAGGTGCGAAAGGACTGGAGGCAGTAAGGTTGTTTTAAGAACGGGCCTTAGACATATTTGAGGTCGTTTATTGAATCCTTGGGCGATTTAGGAGCTTCCAAAAGGGGTATTTCAACTTAGCATTGTGAGGTAAGTGAGAGTTCAATACTTGGTTTTTCGGTGGATTAACACATAAAGATTAGTGAAAATTATGGGTTTTGAGAAAAACCTAGGGTTTTGATAAAAAATAGGATTTAACCATGAAATTAGTTATGGAATCTTGTAAAAATCATATATTATCGATCCTTAGGTTATGGGTAACAACTTCCCTTATGAATTTCTGGAATCCGAGCATGTGGGCCTGGGGTTGAATTTTAGGAATCTTGCCTTTGGGGTTGGATAATCAATTTAATAGCTAGAATATGAACTTGTGAGCCTATAATGATTGGTTTTTACGCTATTTGAATAGTTTCGGATTTTGCGGCTCCAGTTTGAGAGCATTCTTGAGTTTGAAGTAGGCTCGAAACGAGGTAAGTATCCTTTCTAACCTTGTAAGAGGGAAATCTCCCCATAGGCGAACCTATATGATATATGAATACTTGTGGGGGACTACGTAAGCGCGAGGTGACGAGGGTCCGTACGTGGTGAGTATTCTTGTTATGTACGGTTAGTTTAGATTTACACCATGCTTTGTGAATACTGTTTATTTATTTAATGCGCTAATTTCATTGATTGGAATTTATTTCAAGACTTAAGAATTTGAAAGTTTCAAGTAAATTATTATTTTAAAAGAAACTGAGGGAAATATATAATTTTTATGTGTGACCGCTTCAAAATTATATTCCGCGAGTGGCGTGATTCCTTCCACTACTCTCATGGGAGCGGGTCGTTCACCTCGGCAGGTTAATAGATGCATCTATGGTTCGCGCCTTTCGACCCTTCGGTAGTGCACATTTATTATTTTGCTTAATCGGGCCATATGTCCTCGACGTGATATGCGCATGATATCTGCTTGGATCTTTCCCGTGACTTTTAAACTATTTAAATGACATGGGATATAAATTTTCAACCAGAATGCTAGAAATTGAAACATGAATGCCATTGTGGAAAGACTTGTCATTTCTTGTCATTATTTGCTATGTATCCTTGATATTCATGCTTAGCCTTATATTTTTAAAAATAAATTGGCCCTAGTAAGTGTCAAGTCGACCCATCGTCACTACTTCTTTGAGATTAGACTTGATACATACCGGGTACATAATGTTTATGTACTCATGCTATGCTTCTATACTTAATTGTACAGGTTCTACGGCAGGTGCATCTTGTTACCAGCCCGGAGCGCATTCTTGATATTGAGGCAGAGATTCCACGGTGAGTTTTTTATCCTGATGTCGTTCAGCAGCGCGTTGGAATCTTTTCTTTTGCTTATTCTGTCTATTCTATTTCAGACAATAGAATAGATGTTTTCTTTTGTTCATTCTACTAGATGTCCATATACTTGTGACACTAGTTCCTGGCACACACATCGGTGGACTATTCTTTTTGGATGTAATTATTTAAATTTGACTTCTTTTGATCATTGTAATCTTAATTTCCTTCGTCATTTGCCATTTTTATATGATTAGTAATTCAAATTAAGATATTTTGGCAAAACTCATGGCCAAACGGGCCCTTGATAAATAGTGTTGGCTTGCCTAAACTTTGTGTTGGGCGCCATCGCGACCTAGAATAGAATTTGGGCCGTGACAACATGGTATCAGAGCTCTAGGTTCACGTAGGTCTCGCAAGTAATGGGAAAACTTAATAGAGTCTTGCGGGTTGGTACAGAGACGTCTGTATTTAACTTCAGGAGGCTATGGGGTGTTAGGAAATTTCTCTTTCTTTACTTCTATCGTGCAATTGATGGTGTACTAAATTTCCCTCTTCCTATTCTCTCACATATGGTGAGGGTGCGTACAACCGACGTTCTAGACCCGGGAGGAGCCGCTCCCCCCGTGTCTAGAGGCCGAGGAAGCACCGGCCCGAGGTAGGGAATGAGGACGTCCCAGAGCTATCCCAGTTGCACCACCAGCGAATCTAGCATAGGATCCTATCATTGAGGAGCAGGGCGAGGTGCCCACAGCAGATGCTGCCCCAGTGGATTTCATGACAGCGTCGGGCTTTCAAGAGGTCATGGGCCGTATGATGCGGTGCATGGACACTTTGACCCGGGCTGGTTTATTTCCAGTGGACCTGGCCACATCTTAGGCGGGAGGGGGAGCACAGACCCCTACTCCCATGGCCCCGGGAGATGTAGTTGCGGTTTATTAGACTCTAGGTACACTACTCGTGGGTGGGGCCAGCCAGTTGCAGCAATAGCACTTGAGCCCAAACCAACTGTGGACGACGATCCACAAAAGTTATTAGATAGATGAACTAGACTACACCCTCCTGTCTTCGGGGGCGAACGTCATGAGGATGCTTAGGATATCATTGATAACTCTAGGGACAAACTCCATAACATGAGGATACTAGAGTCTCATGGGGTTGACTTCACTACTTTCTAGCTAGAGGGCAGGGCCCGTATATGGAGGCAGTCTTATGTTCTTGGCAGGCCAGCGGATTCTCCTCCCATCACTTGGGAGCATTTCACTCAGCTATTCTTGGACAGGTATATCCCACCCTCTGAGAGGTAAGAGCCGCGGTAATAGTTTGAGCAGCTCGAGCAGGGTCAGATTTTAGTGACCAACTACAAGGCGAGGTTTTCTGAGTTGTCTCGTCACGTACTTATGATACCTCCTACTGACGCAGAGAGAGTGCAAAGGTTTGTAGCAGTGTTGCACTCTAGTATTAAGGACAACATGGATCGAGAGGTTGAGATGGGGATTCTTTATCAACTGGTAGTGGAGATTGCTCGCAGGATTGAGGGCTATCGTCTGAGGATTAGAGAGTAGGGGCAGTAGAACAAGAAGGATCAGTTATGGGGATATTAGAGGTGCTCCGGATAGGGGTAGAAGTCAGTTTGGGAGGGCCCACCCCAGCAGGCCCCCATATTCAGCACCCCCACCACCTCCTCGATGTGCTCCAGTGAGGCCTTATTTCATTGCAATACCTGAGAGCTCTTATCTCCCACCAGCTATTCAGGGTTACTCCGGTGGGTATTCTTGTCATCAACGCTGTTCTAGCGCTTATTTCAATGCTATTCTAGAGAGTACATATCGTCCCCCAGCCATTCCGGGTTCCTCCAGTTGCTATTCTGACCATCAGGGCCAGTCTTCACAGCATCAGACTATGGTGACGAGAGGCTGCTATGAGTGTGGAGATTCGGGTCACATGAAGAGGCTTTGCCCCAAACTTCGAGGCAAGGCAGTGTAGCAGGGTCATCAGCCTATGGTTTAAGCACCAGCGGTCCAGCCACCCAGAGGTGGAGGATAGGTTGGTAGGGGCCGTCCCAGAGGTGGAGGCCAGGCAGGGGGAGTGCATCCAGCTTCTGTTCAGTCAGGTGGAGGCCAGCTAGCCGGCGCTCAATCCAGATTCTATGCTTTTCCGGCAGGACCAGATGGATTGGCCTCAAATGTAGTTATCACAGATATTATCTCCATCTGCGGTGGGGAGGCTTCATTATTATTTGATCCAGGGTCTACCTATTCATATGTATCATCTATGTTTGCTCATTTCCTGGATATCCCTCGTAACTCCTTTGGTTCTCCTGTTTATGTGTCCACTCCCATGGGCGATTATGTGGTTGTAAATCGGATCTATCGGTCCTATGTGGTCACATTCTGTGGGTTCGAGACCAGAGCAAACCTCTTGTTCCTTGAGATGACTGATTTTGAGGTCATCCTGGGTATGGACTGGTTATCTCCTTATCATGCCGTCATAGACTGCCATGCCAAGACTATTACTTTAGCCATGCCTGAGTTGCCGAGATTGGAGTGGAGAGGTTCCTTAGTTAGTGCATCTAGTCGGGTTGTTTCTTTTCTGAAGGCTCAATGTATGGTCGAGAAGGGTTGTTTGGCTTATCTCGATTATGTGCGGGACACCACTGTAGAGTCTCCGACGATTGATTCAGTTCCAGTAGCCCGAGATTTCGCCGATGTGTTTCCTTCTGACCTCTCAGGCATGCCGCCAGAGCGTGATATTGATTTCTATATTGAGTTGGCTCAAGGAACCCAGCCTATATCCATTCCACCGTACCGTAGGACTCCAAAAAAATTGAAATAACAACTTGAGGAGTTGCTAGCTAAGGGGTTTATTAGACCGATTGTATCTTCTTTGTGTGCTACAGTGTTATTTGTGAAGAAGAAGGATGGGACTATGCGGATGTGTATTGACTATCACCAGTTGAACAAAGTTACCATCAATAACAAGTACTTGTTGCCGCGCATCGATGATTTGTTTGACCAATTCTAAGATTGACTTGAGATCGGGGTACCATCAGTTGAGGATTCAGGACTTAGATATTCTGAAGACTGCTTTTCGTACAAGATATGGTCATTATGAGTTCTTGGTGATATCCTTTGGCTTGACTAATTCCCTAGCGGCATTCATGGATTTGATGTATAGGTTGTTTAGGCCTTATATTGATTCCTTTGTCATTGTCTTCATTGATGACATCTTGATCTACTCACGTAGCCTGGGGGACCACGAGCATCATTTTAGAGTAGTGTTTCAGACCTTGCGGGACCAAACGCTGTATGCCAAGTTCTCCAAGTATGATTTTTGGTTAGATTTTGTGGCATTCTTGGGGCATGTGGTATCCGGAGAGGGTATCAAGGTGGATCCCTAAAAGATTGAGGCAGTTCAGAAATGGCCACGCCCAACTTCAGCGACCGAGATCAAGAGTTTCTTGGGATTGGCAGGTTATTATTGTCGGTCTGTGGAGGGCTTTTCATCCATTGCAGCCCCTCTGACTAGATTAACCCAAAAGAGTGCTCTGTTTCGATGGTCCGACGAGTGTGAGGCGAGCTTCTAGAAGCTCAAAATAACTTTGACCACACCACCAATACTAGTGTGCCTTCCAATTTGGGGATGTATACAGTCTATTGTGACGCTTAACAAGTTGGCTTGGGATGTGTTTGATGTGGGAGGGACGAGTTACTACATATTCTTCACGTCAGCTGAATGTTAATGAGAAGAACTACCTCGTGCACGATTTGGAGTTGGCAGCGATTGTTCATGCTCTTAAGATTTGGAGGCATTACTTGTATGGAGTGTCTTGTGAGGTCTATACAGACCACCGCAGTTTGCAGCACTTCTTCAAGCAAGGGGATCTTAATTTGAGGCAGCGTAGATGGCTTGAATTGCTGAAGGAATATGAAATAACTATTCTTTATCATCTGGGCAAGCGAATGTGGTGCACATGCCTTAAGCAGAAAGGCAAAGAGTATGGGTTGCTTGGCATTCATTTCGGCGGAAGAGAGGCCACTAGCTCGGGACATCCAGTCCTTGGCTAACATACTTTTGAGGTTGGACACTTAAGAGCCCAGTCGAGTTCTTGCATGTGTTGTTGCTCAGTCTTCATTATTGGGACAGATCAAGGCTCGACACTTGAATGGTCCTCCTTTGGCAGTTCTCATGGAGACGGTTCTACAGGGTGGTGTCAAGGAGGTTTCTATTGGCGATGATTGTGTTCTGCGACTTCAGGGTCGCCTATGTGTTCCTAATGTTGAAGGCACGAGGGAGGGGATTCTAGAGGAGTCACACAGTTCACGGTATTCTATTCATCATGGTGCTACGAAGATGTATCGTGACCTGAGGCAGCACTACTGGTGGCGGCGAATGAAGAAGGACATAGTGGAGTATGTGGCTAGATGTCTAAACTACCAATAGGTTAAGTATGGGCACCAGAGGCCAAAAGGACTACTACAGTAGATACCTATACCTGAGTGGAAATGGGAGCGCATCACTATGGACTTCGTGGTTGGGTTGCCACGGACCTTGTGGAAGTTTAATACGCTTTGGGTTATTGTAGACAGTTTGACAAAGTCGGCACACTTAATTCTAGTAGCCACTACTTATACTTCAGAGAGGTTGGCCCAAATCTACATTCGGGAGATAGTTCGGTTGCACGGTGTGCCTGTGTCCATCATATCAGATAGAGGTCCTGAGTTCACCTTGCATTTCTGGAGAGCCATACAGAGTGAGTTTCGCACTCGTGTAGACCTCAACACAGTACTTCATCCTCAGATCGACGGGCAGTCAGAGCGGATAGTTCAGATATTAGAGGGCATGCGTGATTGACTTTGGAGGGCAGTGGGATCAACTCTTACCCTTGGCCGAGTTTGCTTACAACAACAACTATCAGTCCAGCATTTAGATGGCCGAGTTTGAGGGACTACACGTGGTATTAGCGCATCGGTCATCATATACATATTCTACCCTTTCCCACCCCGTGAAGGTAATTAAAGCGCGTATTAGTCACGAACTATATTGCGTGCTGTTACCCGTCCCTTCCTATCAATCCTAGAGGAGGTTAGGACTACATCCTAAAAGGGAGGTACTAGGCAGACCCTCAGGTTTGAAAGGTAAAATTCTAAGGCGACAAGTAAAGAACACATAGGTCTGCAATAAATGGGAACACATATGAGCATAAGAGGCTTAGTTTTACCTCCGCAGATAATGTACATAATCAGCATGACTCAAACACAAGTAAGGACAGTGTTTTAATTTAGAACCTAAGATATGGTGTCTAAGTTAGTTCAGAAGGTAGACAGATATGCAGGTCTATTTTTACTACTTAGAAAACCCTAATCAGTTTTGCCTACGGGTTTTAAAACCTGTTAGCCGTTAGAAAATAAGCGTAATCAAAACAACGTTCAGTTTTAAAGGGATGGATTACCTAAGGCTTGCCTAGGCGTGGGGTTGTATATGATGTCTATCAGAATTTTTAAACAGTTTAGAGGTTAGTTTTTCCTAAAACATGTTGTTCTAAGTGATGTAAATCTGAGAATGCAATGTTAGTTACCAATTTCTATTATAGGCAGACCTGATAATCATAATGTAATACTGTTTTTATACCTTTTATGAATCAGTAGTTTAAACTTAGGAGTAGTTGATCAAATGCAAACGAAATCCTAGAGCATGGTATCTAATATGCACATATAAATACCGAATGGTTAAGACCCAATTTACAGGGGTAACAATTTTATATTGACTTTTATTATCCTGGGAGCAGGATTTCTATATGGTAGGCATGAGCATGAATTAGAGACATGTTGTACGTTAAAGCAGTAAACATGAAAGCCTTAAAGACATGGTATCTAATGCATGCTTGGGATGGTTTCAGGGTATGTAAAAGTGATTGGTTCATTAATTGTCTACCTAAGACATGATTTCTACGTGCAACATGGTAATGTCCAGATTTGTTAACACTCATTTAAGGCAGGATTCAGATTTAGAATGCATGAACATAATCACATGGCAGCATTTTCATTGTTATTAGTGAACAAGAAGGGACATAACAACATTTAGGCAAAGTGCTGAAAACAAATTCATGAAATCCTAAAAGCATGATCCTAATGCACACATTAGTCCTAAGTATGACTCCTATTGCGCACATAGGAAATGTAAGCCTAATAGCATGGCTACTACCCTTTATATCTATAGCATGCATAGTTATCCCTTTTTCCTTTTTTACTATCCATCCCCAAGAGTTGTTTATAAATTATTACTGGCTAATGAATAAATTACATAATTGAAATGGAAAATAAGAAGCTATTCTATAGGGAGACTTCAATTATGCCCAAGTCCACCAAACCTCATTGCCATATGGTCTTTCACATCCTTTCATAATCCGGGTGTGTCATAGTTCCCTAAGGACCTCAAGGGCTCCCGGGAAATGCTCACACCCAGACTTAGTAACCAAGAATTGGACATGTGCAGTGTGGAAGTGCCTGCTTTAATGTGTCAGAGTTCAGAGGGAGCTCGGGGGTCCCAAAGCATTGCTCACACTGAGGGGGCAGAACTTACGGTCTAGGAATAAAGCGAAGTCCAGGAGATGATTTGAGAAAGAGTTGAGTTAAAAGAACGTCTTTAAAAGATGGTTTATTTGAAAAGTGTTTGCATAACAGTAAGTGAATGCCTTAGGAATCCAGAACAATCAACCAGCACCAAATATCACATAGTGCATAGAAATAATACAAACAAGGAAGCAGGGATTGGGGACACATAGAAACAAATTGGGATACAAGCTATGTAAAGACCCAGCCGGTCGTTTTGTGTGTTGGGACTCCGTTCCCGTGAATGACTCTTTCCATAGCGGCTACTCGTGCCTTATGACTTGTGTGGGCAGGTAGTTCGAGATTCAGAAGTGATTTGGCCAGTTCAGGAACACTTGATTCCTGAAGGCTAGCTTATTTGGCTAATTTTGGTTCCGAGCAGCATTTTGTGCAAACGACCTCGGAATCGAGTTATGATAGGTCCAGAAGCTCCGGATGATGATTTCGAACTTGGGAGTGTGTTCGCCTCGGGTTTCTGATGACCCGGGAGTATTTCGGCACCTGAATTGGAATTCAGGATTTCATAAGATTTAGAATTCAACCTGGAATTGGACCTCATGATATCATGGTCCAAATGGAATTCTGGAACTGGCAATAGTTCCGTATAGTCATTTATGACTTGTCCAAAAAATTTGGGGTCATTCTGAGCAGTATAGACCCGTTCGGCGTATTGGTGAGCCATTCGAATTTTCTTGAAATCTTAAGTTTGAAACTAAGGGGTTTTGGAGAGTGATTCCTAGTTTGGATGATGTTTTTAGTGTTCTGGGAGCTCGAGTCTTCTTGGCGTCATCCGGACAGCACCTCTGGAGCCTTCTAGTTCCATTTTGCTCAGTCTTTTGTTCCAGACTGCGGCTCGTATTTATATATATATTTCAGTTGTTGTATCTATGTAGCCGCCCGTTGACACTGTGACACTAGTCCTGGCACACACTTGTTGTAGTTATGTTGGGTTTCGGGGTTGTATATATTTGGCCTAGCTGTGCCTCAGCTTGTATCTACGGCCTTACCTCATATCGTTGTTATATTCCGCATTTTATTTGTTATAAATTGTAAATAACTAGAATATCGAGTTCTGGGGTAGTATCTCCTAATGATTTATATGTTGGCTTTCCTAACCTCGCCGTTAGGTGCCATCACGACCTGAACTGGGTTTTGGGTCGTGACCAGTTAACATTAGAGAAGTACTAGAGTATCACAGACTGGTATGGAACTTAAGCAGTCACAGTTACAGTTTTTCAAAAGAATTAAACAGAATCGGATTGAGGGGGTACTGGGGAGAGAACAGTATACTTAGTTATACATAGGTTCAGGGAAAAGTTCCAGATACAGTATAGAGTCTAAGTAACATGCAGTGCATGTTGTAGCATAAAGAAAACATAGCAGGATCATGTGAAGCATGCAAAGGGGAACTAACATGTTGAAGTTAAAAGGGAAAAGGTAAACAACAAGCATACAAACTAGTTGCAAGTAGAACAGCAAAGCCATAAGTAAAAGAAGATTAGAAACAAGATGAATCGAAATACCCAAAGATACATATTGTTTTGAAACTTTAAACCTAAAGTGAAAACATACCTGTTGAAGATAGCAAATACAGAATGAGGAATAAGCAAATATAATCACCAGTCTTGGCTTACAGCTGACTGGAAGTAGCAGGTGATCAAGAGAATAACAACAGAGAGTATATGTGTGTGTAAGAGAGAGTTGAACAGTGTATCTGTTCGTGTCCTTGCTAATGAGAGAATAAGAGTACTTATAGCTTTGAAAATATGCCGAGAATATGGTAATAGGTAAAAGTCCAGCATAAAATTAGAAATAATCACAAGTCAGGATCCAATCAATGTAAGTACTCCCTTTAATTAGGGAGTCATAGTTCAAACAGATACAATAATGATAAATAAGGAAATAGAATCGATTGAGGGACTGATTGTACCATGTAAGAGATAGTAAAAGTATATGGCATGCAATTAGGACTAAATACAGAATATACAAATAAGGAAAGTGTATCAAACTAATTGACAGCATGTTTACACATAAAATAAGGCGGAATATAGTTTAATTTGGGAAATTAGTCAAGAAATCTTGGGTGGGATTCAAATCATAGGGAGCCAATGTCAATTGAGGAAAATATCACAAAAGTAAGGAGTCAATCGAAATCAGGCAATCAGTTAACAGTAAAGAACAAGGTAGTTAATTAGGGAAAGGAGTCAAATAACCTAGATACACAGTAGGAAATTAGGGGTAAATACATAAAGGGTTCAATTAAGGAAATAACCAGTAAGAATCAATAAATAACACGGTTAATCAGAGAATAAGGTAAGAAATAATCAAAGGATGTAAAAAATATGAGAATATTTGAGAAAATCAGCACATAGGTATCATCATAGCAAATCAGTGAATCAGAGACTCAAAATAACACTAGTTTTAAGGAAAATAACATAGGTTTCCACAAATAAGCAGACAAGTCGAGATAAACTGAAAGAATCAACTCTGAAACCCTAATAGAGGCATACTAGGGCAAAAGATCACAAAATATTCTAATTAAACGAAGCACATAGAAAAATCAGCTAGCAAATAATCAAGGACGAACTTCAAAATTCAAACAAAGTGCAAAATTGGGGGTTTTAACATGAACTAATTAGGGTTGAGAAGAAACTCAACATAATCGATTAAAACTCATGAGAATCAGAATAAGCGCTTAAAAATCAAAAATCATTTTTGAAGAAAAAGATTTTAAGAAACCCTAATAGGAAAGATGAGAAACTATTCAAAAATCATTTTTGAAGAAAAAGATTTTCAGAAACCCTAATAGGAAAGATGAGAAACTATTCAAAAATCAGAGGTTTTTCATAAGAAAACATATGAAATAGGTTAAGCTCATATCAAATCTATACAGATCTGAGAAGTTTAAGAGACGAAATTGGGGTTTCGTGAAAATCACCTAGAGATGAAGATATCGGCCTAGAAACCCATAGGTTTAGGCAAAAATAGGGAGATCTTACTCAAAATCGAGCCATGAAGGCCTGAAACAGGTCAGAAGTGTGAGAGAATGACCCTAGTCTCTTGAAGACATTAGAGACGGAAACACCGGCGTGAAGGAGCCATGAGAGGCAGGAGGATGGTGAGGATTCCATGGCCTCCTGTGAAGAGACGGCCGGAGAAGACGAACGAGCCTTATCAGAGGTGGGGGGAGACTGGAAGTCTCTAGATAGTTAGAGCGAGAGTAGAGATGAGCGTCTGAGTGAGAATGAGGGACCGAGGGGGTAGTCTTAAGTTAATTATGGACGGTTGAACGCGGGCCGTTGATCAAAATCGATCAACAGCTCAGATTGATCGAGGGTTTTGGGCCGGGTAAGGTAAAGACTGGGCCTGGGTCTGTTGGGTTAATTAAATCAGATGGGTATTGGGTTTAATCTAGGCCACAATTGAAATTAAAATATGGCTATTAGTTAAATACCCATAAATAATAGATAAATAATTAATAAAATAACTAATTATTATATAAAATGAAATTAATGCTTAAAAATGAAAATTAAGATAATTAGATAATATAAAAAATATAAAATGACTAGTTGTCGAATTAAAATAGCATAAAATATACAATTAAGCTATAATTGCAAAGTTGCTGTAATTATAGCTAAATAATTCCAAATTGGCCAATTTGTGAAATAATTAGATCCTAATAGGATATAAAAGGATATATTGAAACTATTTGTAATGCAACTTATGATATTATTGGATATAAAAGTACTGGATAAATTAGAAATAAATTGATAAAATATGGAAAAATTATGAAAATATACTAGTCATTACAAAAGTGATTTAATGCGCTAATTTCAGTAGTCCATATCACTGTCCTCCAGGAACAAACTCCTCATCGCTGCAAGTGCTTCTTCTTCATTTGACGCATAAATAAAATCGGCATGCTGGAAGGTCTGTTCCTGATGTGGTATCGGCTGCTCCAATTGGTAGTAGGGACCGCGCCAAGGTGGCGACCAGTCGCTGTACTCTTCCCAAGTGTAGTCGTATCCCAGACCAAAAGTGGTGCCATGGTTTTTTATCTTGATAGGTTTGGAGATTCCTTGCAGGTTCTTGCCAAGCCCTTTGCCAGGCTCGTACCCATTCCAGTTTAGTATACTCTCAATCTTGCTATCCCACCATTTGTCCTTTTCGATGGCATTTACCCGTTCAATGTAGTGGTAAGTTTCTCCACCCAACTTTCTTCTTCCTCCGATCACCGGAATAGTTTGGCGATTGTAAATAGGGTTGCTACCGTCACCATGAATAATCACCTCTTGGTGGTTCCACTCGAACTTCACTTCCTTATGTAGCGTTGATGCTACGGCCCCAGCATCATGGATCCATGGTCGTCCCAATACCAAATTGTAGGACGCTGGCACATCTATCACATGGAAGTCAACCTCGAACCAAGTTGGTCACATTTGCAGGCATAGGCTTATCTCACAAATGGTGGACCTTTGAGATCCATCGAAATCTTTCACATTGATTGCTCCATCATTTATCTCACGCAGACCTTTACCCAATTTCTTGAGCGTTATCAATTGGAAAATGTTAAGACTGGATCCTCCATCGATCAAGATTCTTGTGATGAAGTAATCTTCGCATTGCACGGTGATGTGCAGTGCTTTGTTGTGCCCTAACCCTTCAGGTGGTAACTCATCTTCATGGAAGGTGATTTTTTGACTTTCCAACACCTGGCCCACCATGTTGTCCATTTCCCCACTATTGATGTTGTTTGGTATATATGCTTCACTCAACACCTTCAACAGAGCACTTCGGTGCGTCTCGGAATTCTGCAACAAAGAGAGGATGTATATTTGTGCTGGCGTCTTGCTTAGCTGGTCGATGACCGAATACTCCTTAGCCTGTACTTTCCTCCAAAGGTTTTCCGGACCTGTCTCAATAAGGGGAGGCCGGTTGGAAGCCTGCTTTCTTGATTCGGACAGATGCTCAGGGGTGTAGACCCTACAAGTTATCGTCATACCCTATGTTGCGATAGCTTCCTCAGTTTTGACCTTGCCCTTCCTTCTCACCTCAGCTGTATAGTCCCACGTGATAGCGTTTGTATAGAAGGGTGGCGTGATCTACATCACCATTGGAATTGGGGCGGCTATCCTTACTTCAAATGGAACATGTGCCTTGGGTGGAAAGACTGCAACCTCAAATGGTGCAGGTGCATTTGCCGGAGACACGCTCAACTTCAATCGGTACTGGTGTCTTTTCCGGTGGCGCTGCTTCAAACTCAAGAGGTATGGACATATCTACCTTAGCACCCTCAGACGGTTGAATCTGAACTATGATCGGGTTGAGAGTGACTGCTGGTTGCTTTGGATCATTGCCTTCCGCAATCAACCTGATTCATCCCTCGGGGTCCCAATCATCTTCTATTTCAATCATATGGATACCTCCACCCTTATGGTCTGGCAGAGGATTGTTGCGGACGTTCGGAGCTGGCTCCTTTGCCAAAATGATTTTTTCATCAATCAGGGACTGTATCTTGTCTTTCAACTAGCGGCATTCATCGATGGTGCGCCCTTTCATGCTGGTATGGTATGCACAGGATTTGTTTGGGTTAACCCACTGAGAAGGATTCTCAGGGGTGGCAGCAGGGATAGGGGTGACGTAACCGGCAACTTTGAGTTTCTCATACAGCTAGTCAATGGGTTCATCTATGGCGGTGTACTGTTTTGGTGGTCTGCGATCATAATTAGGTCGAGGTCTAGGGAAGTTTTGACGGGTAGGGGTGATTGGTAATGAGATGGCTGGGAATTGTAAGTGTGGGAAATGGGAGCGGGTTGTGAGTCTTTGGGTGAAGTAGGTTGATATGTGGGTGGTGGAGATTGGTAAGTGGGTGGAAGAGCCTGGTATGAAGGTGAGGGTGCTTGGTAATTCGGGGTTGGCCGGTATGTGAGTGGAGGTGTTGGATAAATTTGGTATTTGAGTGGGGATTTCGCTCTTTGTGCAACCATTACAGCTCCCACGTCCCTTTTCTTAGACACACCACCGGACTGTAAAGCCTTGTTTGTAGCTTGCAAGGCTTCAAAATTTGTGCCCATACCACTCTTAATACTTTATTCAATCCGCTCCCCTAATTTGACAATGTCGGAGAACTTGTGATTCTCAATCATCATAAACCGTTCATAGTACTGCGATTCCTGGGCCCGGACAAAGAACTTGTTCATCTTCTCCTCTATTAATGCAGGTCTGTCTTTAGCAGCCTCGAACCTCCAGCGAGTAGCATACTCGAGAAATGTCTCTGTGGGTTTCTGGTGCGTTCTCTGTGTTGAATCTAAATCTGTCCATAAAGTCAGACGCCATACCTACCCAATTTGACCACTTCTTAGGATATTGGCTGATGTACCAAGTCAATGCATCTCTCTTCAAACGCCTCATGAACAGCTTAATGCGGATCCTTTCATCCTTTCCTACGCCAACCAGCCTGTCACAATAGGTCCTTAGATGGACCCTCGGGTCACTAGTACCGTCAAACATCTCGAACTTCGGAGGTTTGTACCCCTCGGGCAGTTAGACATCAGGTTGTATACGTAGGTCTTCATAATTCATCCCTTCGATTCCCTTGGTTCCTTCAACACCCTGAACTCGGTTGGTCAGCTTCCTTAGTTCCTCGGCCAGGTTCTTGCTAAGCAGGTCATTTTCATCCGACTCGGACGGGTGTAGGATAGGTTGAGTGGAGTGTGGCATGGTCTCCAAATAGATGGGATTGAGGAAATGGTCCATTGTGGGGCTCTGAGGTTCTGGGATAAGCAATGGAGTGTTGTTTGAAGTGCGGCAAGTATTACACTGTGCCGGGAGAGTTTAGTTCTGAAGTGCGGGATGATTCTGTCGTCTTGGGATATTTTCTGGAGGTGTAGGGTTTTTTGGGAAGTTGACGTCTGGGATGTTTAGGGAAAATGACAGGTTGGCCAGATTTCGAACCTGATCGAGTTCTTCTTGAAATTTCAATAGTTTCTGTTCCAGTGGTGACATGTTCTCATTTAGGACCTAAATACCTCGGCCGTCAGTGGCCTCTAGTCGTTCAACCATATTATCCTTCCTGGTGCCGCTGGATTCTTCCATCTTACTCTTGCCTTTTTTTTTGCCTTTAGGAGGACTAAGATGAGGACCCTTGGATCTTGTGAGATAAGTTGATGATGTCAGAGTGCACGAACTAACCTTTGGGGAGGGGAACAATAAAGAAAAAGAAAAATAAAAACAAAAGGTAACCAAGTCAGTGAGGATTATGAAAAATATTGCAGTATTTAAACATATTGTGCGGGAATGTAAAGCGTATACTAATTTGGGAACCTCTTTGTGCCCGAGGTAGGCCTAGGGACAAGTTGATTTGGAGAATCTCGGATGCTAAATGCCTCATTTTATTAATAAGAAAATAGACAAATCCCAAAACGACACTAAATAAACAAAAACAAAAGTCACTAATGGCCATTGGCCTTATTACATTGACAGAGAAAAAATAAATAAAGACATTACTATCTATTTGGTCCCATAAGGACCTTCCCCAGACTCGACATTCTTGCTTCCCTCGAACAGCTTTCCCAGCTCTCCATGTCCCGGCAACAGGTATGTTCTAGCGAGATATCCTCTTCGACCCTTTTGATGAATTTCTCCTCCAGCTCGACTATACCTCGTTCTAAGTATCCCAACCTTTTGTTGGTTCTGATAGCCATGTCTTACCACTCCTTGATCAGCTTCTTGTATATTCATGTATTTCGTGGTGCTCATCCTCGCACTCACGGATCCTTTTGCGCAGTTGGTTGAACTTGACTTGCAGTTCAGCCCTTTCATCTATAACCCTATGACTTCGGATGTACCCTGGCTTGCTTTGATTACCTCAATTATCTTCTAACCAACCAGGATAGAAAGGGGTACAACTGGCATGATACATGTCTGGCTCGATGGTGTCTTTCTCAAGTATAATCTTGCAGTGCCACAGATGCTGAGCTTGGCACTTGTGAGGACTGTCATCATTTTGGAAGTCTGCTCGAAGATGGCTCATTTTGTCGACCCTGGGTATGACTTGCTTCGTACCCGCTTGCCTTATAACACGAAGAGGGACGTAAGGATATGTCCCCCTTAAACCAATCAGTATCAGAAAAGGTGCATCTCGGGATCGGATGATTAATTCATTTGTCAGAAACCACTCAAACATCCATTGAACCTGTTCTTCAGTAAGATTATCAAAGAGCTTGACCCATCCTTCGGCATTCTCAGGCTGAACGACAATGTCAGTGATGTAATTCATACGCTTCGGGTGATGGAAAGCCATGTGGTCATCCCAGATCCTTCGAAGAATGTCTTGTCGGTATTCACCTCTTTGGAGGTGTTCCATGAGCCAAAGTTGAAGTAATAGATTGCAACCTTCGAAATTTCTTGCTCCTTGTTGACACTTCTCCAAGGCTTGATATATGTCTGCAATGATCATAGGCACAATGCTGAAGTCTTGCCCATCAATCCCTTCTTCATTGGAAACACGATCAAACCCAAAAAGTAGAACATGAAGATGAACACACTACGATGGATGTATCCCAAGGAGGTAATAGTAAACTCGTCATGGTAGGTAAGGTATGACTTGCTGTGGCCGTACCTCTCGTTAAAATAATCGAAAGGTATGTATGATTCCTTCAAGCATACCAGTTCCACATTTTTCTTCAGACCCATCATTTTAAGGCATCAACAACCCCGGGGTTTCCCACACTAGGCCAGCCAGTCCTCCTATTTCCTCCAGTAAAGGCATCATTTCAATGTCCCCAAAGCGGAACACGGGCCTTTCGCAATCCTAGAATAAGGTAGCAGCCTCTAATATCATTCTGTTAGACTGGATTTCTAGGAGATATGGTAGGTTGCCCAAGTATTTTCTGACGAGAGTTTTGTCACTGGAGTGTAGGTCTTCCCACCAACTCAGTAGTCTTTGGTGGATGTTGGAGACCATGCCGAATCTGGGGACTTCGTGCCTCATATCTCTGCAAGGCAAAGAAGGTTAGTCCCTCACCCCCACCGGACTCGACTATTTAATATCAACATTTAGCATGAAGCATTTAGTTCTCCAAAGGAACGCACAAAACGTGATGATGTCCGTTTGGGTTTAGGAAATTCCGGTGGACTTTTGGATAAGGCTATCTTCAAAGCTATCGTGTGGACAACACTTTAGCTTGGCTAGGTTTGACCATGATGCATGTAACAATACAACAGAGTAAGGTTTCTATGGGGTTTTAGACTGGTACCCTTGAGCGGACAACTCAAGGGGGAAGGAACGGAACCGTCTACTGCACCGCTTATCGACTAGTTTTACCGCAAATAAGCCTTTCTGAATTTAGGGGGTAATAATATAGGAAGAGTGCAACCACTCATCAAGCGTTTCTATAGGATTTTTGTTTTGGCACGAGTGAAATATGAATGTCGAGCGTGGTTATGCAATAATAAGCATTAAAAGAAGGTTGTCATGTATTTGCACGTTTAAGAAAGCGGTAAATACAACAATTATAATATAAAGTGGTTACAAAGGAAAACAAAGAAACATGCCAGTTTTGCTTTTTTGAAAGGAATAAATACTTGAAAGAGATAAACAATTAATTGCACATAAAAGGGAAAAGTAAAGGGTACAAATATCAAACTCAGACAAATTCACAAAGCGGTTTGTAACGGTAAAAGCCAAAATATCCCCAGTAGAGTCGCCATGCTGTCGCGGCCCCTTTTTCCTTGCGGAGATCGGGTTCAGGACATTTTTGGTTGAGACAACTCTTTCCTTTTGGGGGAAAGGGGTTTCGATTTTTAGAGTCGCCACCTAACAATTTTAAAGGTGCGTTAGGGGCACCTAAGGAGTTTATCTACAAGTAAATTATTAACCAGAGATAGGGTAAGGGGGGATTGAGGTTATCCTAAGGGGAAAGTGTTAGGCACCCCTTAGGATCCACAAATGTTGTTCCCGGCCAAACAACTTTTGTGAATTTGTACGATTTTGCAATCAAACAAATAAAGGCTCAAATAAGAAGGGATTTAAATCTTAAGCATGCAAGTGTTTGAAAAACAGTTATAAAAAGGCTAAGTTTTGAAAAGAGTTACAATCTAAGCATTTAAAGTAAAGGGTATCCTAGGTTTGTAATAACATGGATCACATCAATGCAATACCCGGTATAACACTCCTCAAAGAGGGGCTACACATGGTATTAGCGCATCGGTCATCATATCCATATTCTATCCTTTCCCACCCCGTGAAGTTAATTAAAGCGCGTATTAGTCACAAATTATATTGCGTGCCTTTACCCGTCCCTTCCTATCAGTCCCGGAGGAGGTTAGGACTACTATCCTAAAAGGGAGGTACTAGGAAGACCCTCAGGTTTGAAAGGTAAAATTCTAAGGCGACAAGTAAAGAACACATAGGACTGCAATAAATGGGAACACATAGGAGCATAAGAGGCTCAATTTTACCTCCGCAGATAATGCACATAATCATCACGACTCAAACACAAGTAAGGACAGTGTTTTAATTCAGAACCTAAGATATGGTGTCTAAGTGAGTTCAGAAGGTAGACAGATATGCAGGTCTGTTTTTACTACTTAGAAAACCCTAATCATTTTTGCCTACGAGTTTTAAAACATGTTAGCCCTTAGACAGTAAGCGTAATCAAAACAACATTCAGTTTTAAAAGGATGGATTACCTAAGGCTTGCCTAGGCATGGGGTTGTACATGATGGCTATCAGAATTATTAAATAGTTTAGAGGTTAGTTTTACCTAAAACATGTTGTTCTAAGTGATGTAAATCTGAAAATGCAATGTCAGTTACCAATTACTATTACAGGCATACATGATAATCATAATGTAATACTGTTTTTATACCTTTTATGAATCAGTAGTTTAAACGTAGGATTAGTTGATCAAATGCAAACGAAATCCTAGAGCATGGTATCTAATATGCACATATAAATGCAGGATGGTCAAGACCCGATTTACAGGAGTAACAATTTTATATTGATTTTTATTATCCTGGGAGCAGGATTACTAAGTGGTAGGCATGAGCATGAATTAGAGACATGTTGTACGTTAAAGAAGTAAACATGAAAGCCTTAAAGACATGGTATCTAATACATGCTTGGCATGGTTTCAGGGTATGTAAAAGTGATAGGTTTATTAATTGTCTACCTAAGACATGATTTCTATGTGCAACATGGTAAAGTGCAGATTTGTTAACACTCGTTTAAGGTAGGATTCAGATTTAGAATGCATGAACATAATCACATGGCAGCATTTTCATTGTTATTACTGAAGAGGAAGTGACATAACATCATTGAGGCAAAGTGCTGAAAACAGATTCATAAAATCCTAAAAGCATGATCCTAATGCACACATTACTCCTAAGCATGACTCCTATTGCGCACATAAGAAATGCAAGCCTAATAGCATGGCTTCTACCCTTTATATCTATAATATTCATAGTTATCCCTTTCCCCTATTTACTATCCATCCCCAAGATTTGTTTACAAATTATTACAGGCCAATGAATAAATTACATAATTGAAATGGAAAATAAGAAGCTATTCAATAGGGAGCCTTCAATTAGGCCCAAGTCCTCCAAACCTCATTGCCATATGGTCTTTCACAGCCTTTCATAATACGGGTGTGTTAAAGTTCCCTAATGACCTCAAGGACTCCCGAGCAATGCTCACACCCAGACTTAGTAACCAAGAATTGGACATGTGCAGTGTTGAAGTGCCAGCCTTAATGTGTCAGAGTTCAGAGGGAGCTCAAGGGTCCCAAAGCAGTGCTCACACTGAGGGGGCAGAACTTACGGTCTAGGAATAAAGTGAAGTGCAGGGGATGATTTGAGAAAGAGTTGAGTTAAAAGAACATCTTTATAAGATGGTTTATTTGAAAAGTGTTTGCATATCAGTAAGTGAATGCCTTAGGAAAAAAGTTTCAAAACAATCAACCAACACCAAATATCACACAGTGCATTGAGATAATACAAACAAGGAAGCAGGGATTGGGGACACATAGAAACAGATTGGGATACAAGTTAACATTAGAGAAGTACTAGAGTATCACAGACTGGTAGGGAACTTAAGAAGTCACAGACACAATTTGTCAAAAGAATTAAAAAGAATCAGATTTAGGGGGTACTGGGGAGAGGACAGTATACATAGTTATACATAGGTCCAGGGAAAAGTTCAAGATACAGTATAGAGTCTAAGTAACATGCAGTGCAGGTTGTAGCATAAAGAAAACATAGCAGGATCATGTGAAACATGCAAAGGGAAACTAACATGCTGAAGTTAAAAGGGAAAAGGTAAACAACAAGCATACAAACTAGTTGCAAGTAAAAAAGCAAAGCCATAAGTAAAAGAAGATTAGAAATAAGATGAAACGAAATACCCAAAGATACATATTGTTTTGAAACTTTAAACCTAAAGTGAAAACATACCAGTTGAAGATAGCAAATACAGAATGAGGAATAAGAAAATATAATCACGAGACTTGGCTTGCAGCCGACTGGAAGTAGCAGGTGATCAAGAGAATAACAATAGAGAGTATTTGTGTGTAAGAGAGAGTTGAACAGTGTATCTGTTCGTGTCCTTGCTAATGAGAGAATAAGAGTATTTATAGTTTTGAAAATAAGCCGAGAATATGGTAATAGGTAAAAGTTCAGCATTAAAATAGAAATAATCACAAGTTAGGATCCAATCAATGTAAGTACTCCCCTTAATTAGGGAGTCATAGTTCAAACAGATACAATAATGATAAATAAGGAAAGAAAATCGATTGAGGGACTGATTTTACCATGTAAGAGATAGTAAAAGTATATGGCATGCAATTAGGACTAATGTCACACCCCGAAATCCTAACTCAGGTCATGATGGCACCCAACAACGGGGTTAGGCAAGCCAACATGAATTTCACTAAGTGCTCATCCTTAATTGGATTAAAAGTTCAACATTTACCACATTTGACAAGTTAAAACATGATATCTAAAGATAATAACCCAGTAATAAATAAAATAGCCATAACGAAACGTGAGCTGATATACAAGCATATATATGTACAACTCAAAATCTCAAAATAACCACTATGTATGTGTGCCAGGAACTAGTGTCACGAGTGTCATGGGCATACTAACAAGATAACCAAAAGACAGAATATACAATCCCACTGTCTGAATAAATAGACGGGAAACAAAAGTAAGGAAACGGCATGGTGCTGCCGGGGATCGCCAGAAGAAAGCAGCTCACCGTGAAGTCAGGTCCACTACGGTCAATATCAAGCTCCAGTCTGATAACCAGGAGCACCAGCCTCAGAACCTGTACAATTAAGTACAGAAGTGCAGCATCAGTACATATTAAATAAATATGTACCCAATGAGTATCCCGTCTAATCTCGAAGAAGTAGTGACAAGAGGTCGACTCGATACTCACTAAGGTCCAACAGTAATAATATAAAGCAGGATATAACAGAATGCAGCAGACATGGGAAACAGTAAGCAACAGATACATTTCAAGTACAGAAATCCAGGAAAAACTACTGAAAATAAGAAACAATGTACACTTTCCTTGTTCCTAAGTATCTGTCGAGCAAATATCACTGAAACAGTACCAAATAGTCATGTGCACACAAGGATAAGACAACCGACCGGAGTCATAAGGATAATATGTATGCACTGCCGAGGATCGAACGGCCCGTCCCATAAGTGCATTTTTACCATAGTATAATCTCTCAGGTGCACTGTCGAGGATCGAACGACCTGTCCCAAAAGTGCACCTTTCAATCCGCCGTGGCGTACGGCCCGCTCCCATGGGAGTGGGGGAAATCACACTCTGTTCGCGGAATAAAAATTGCGAAGCGGTCACAAGCACATACAATATCATTAAAACTTACCTTCCATAACAATTTCCTTCAAATTATCTAAATCCATGAAATCTCATAGAATCAATGCTAGGAATAACATGAGTTTATAACACATATGACGTTTCAAGGAAGAATACAAGGCATGTTGTGGGCCTAGTTACCCGGACATTACAATAATAGTCGCTACGTACGGACTCTCGTCACTTTGTACGCACATAGCCTCCAAAATCAAGTGCACATAGCATATAAATCACCTATGGAAACAATTCCCTCTTACATGGTTAGAAAGGAGACTCACCTCCTGCCGAATCTACCTCTCGGACCAAGGATGCGCCCAAAACTCTGATCTCAACACCCGAGGACTCGCAACTATCCAAATGAGGTATAATTATATCAATTCAAGCTCAAGGTAGAGAAATTATCCTACTTATTCAAAAATTTAACATTCTTGAAGAATTCCAAAAATTAAACCCCGAGCCCGCACGCTCAAATTCCGAAAAATCTCGAAGGAATCACTCACCCATAGCCTAAGGATCATTAATATGCAATTTCTACTTGAATTTATAGCATAAAATGGACGATTCGCTAATTTCCTCAAGAACCCTAAATTTACTACCCAATTCTTGACTTTTCCATAATTTAGTAGTGTTGAAGTGTAATTAACTTACCTTGACAGTAGCTAGGCCGTGGGACACTTTCTCCAAACTCCCAAGCTCTCAAATAGTGGACTCTTATGTTAAGAAATGAAAATTCCCGAGTTTTTTTGAAGAAGATATACTGCCTAGCTTCCTATTCATCGCGATCGCGACAAGGGGCCCGCGATCGCGAAGGCCAATGGCCCAGGCCCCCTGGGGCCCTTCTATGCGAATGCGGAAAGGGGCCCGCGATCGCGAAGGCCAATTGGCTAGACCTCTGCGAACGCAGTGGATGACTTGCGATCGCGAGGAGTAAACGGGCCTGGTCTCATCCTACACCTATGTGAACGCGAAGACATGGGTGCGATCGCGATGGTTAGGGATCCAACCCATCGCGAACGTGGAGACAAGGACGCGATCGCGAAGGTCAGGGACCCAACTTACCGTGATCGCGGAGAGTATTCTGCGAACGCGTAGAGCATTCAGTAGCCCAGCCCAATTCCTTCTCCACGAACGTGGCCCCCCTTCCGCGATCGCGAAGAAGGAAACCAGATAGCAAAAATCTGGTTTTTTTAACTTAGCTCCCGGGGATCCAAAACTCACTCGAGCCCCTCGAGACCCCATCCAAAAGCACTGGCAAGTCTGTATTCATAATACGGACTCGCTCGAATTTCTGGAACGTGAAAAACAATAACAAAACTCAGAATTTGACCCCAAAACAAAATTGAATCCAACTTAAGAACTTGAAGTTCTTGAGTTCTATAACGATGCGCCGAACCGACCAATACTACTCGGAATGATTTCAAATTCTGCAGGAAAGTCATAAATGACATAACAGAACTATTACCAATCTCGGAATTCCGCTCGAAACTTGATAACATAAAATCATGTTCCAAACCAAATTTCAAACTTAAGGAAATCCTGATTTCCATATTAGGCACCGAAATGCTCCCGGGTCATCGAAAACCCGTTCCGAACATACGGCAAAGTCCGAAATTATCATACGAAGCTACTGAAACTGTCGGAACTCAATTTCGAGTTCGTTTACTAAAAATGTTGGCCGAAGTCAAACTTGGCCAAAAAGGCCAACCTTAAGGAACCAAGTGTTCCTATAGCACTCTAAACACTTCCGAATCCCGAACAACCCATCCCCGCAAGTCATAAATAACGAGAAGCCTCTATGGGAAGTTTTATTTAGGGGAATGGGGTCCTAATACGCAAAACAACCGGTCGGGTCGTTACATTCTCCCCCTCTTAAACAAACGTTTGTCCTTGAACGGGTCTAGAATCGTACCTGAAGTGCTGAATAGCTATGGATATCTGCTCCGCATATCCTCCTCGGACTCCCAAGTTGCCTCCTCAGCTGGTTGGCCCCTCCACTGGACCTTTACCACAGAAACTCTCTTGGACCCCAACTGGCGGTCCTGCCTATCAATAATAGCAACTAGCTCCTCCTCGTAGCCCAACTTCTCATCCAATTGAATAGTGCTGAAATCAACCACGTGAGAAAAGTCAGCAAGTAGTACTGAAACATATGAATACGTGGATCCTGGATCAAATAGTACTGAAGCCTCTCTACCACATAATGTGTTAATACCTGTGATCACGGCGTCTGAGGCCACCGCATCTGATCTGGACGGAATTGCATAAAATTTGGTTGTAGCACCTGAAGACTGAGCTCCCCAGAGTGAACCGGAGCTGACTGACCCCTTCCTGACTGGCCTCCCCCTTTAGGTCGACCCTAGCCGACCTGTCCTCCAGCTCTAGGTGGCCGGACTACTGGTGCTGAACCCATAGGCTGATAACCCTGTTGCACTGCCTTGCCCCGATATCTGGGACAATGCCTCTTCATATGGCCTGGCTCTACGCACTCAAAACAACCTCCGGGTACCATAGTCTGCTGCCCCGAAGAGGAAGAACCTTGAATGGCCGGGGAGCGATGTGGACCCTCTGGGATAGCATTGAGGTATGAACTGGAGGATCTCTGGTGACTGGAGTAGCCACTGGGTGAAATCTGGATGACTAGAGGACGGTAGGAATGCTCTGGCATGGCACTGAACTGAGGCCTCACTGAACCACCTCGATGAGGTAGTGGAGGTGCTGAATATGAAGGCATGTTGGGCTGACCACCCCCAAACTGACCTCTTCTCCTAGCTTGAGCATCCCTAAAATCCCCTGAGAACCTGGACCTCTTATCCTGCTGACCCTGCTCCCTACTCCTCGACCGATAACCCTCGATCCTGCGAGCAATCTCCACTACGAGCTGATAAAGAGTACCCATCTCCACCTCTCGAGCCATGGTGGACCTAATACCCGGATGCAATCCTGTTAAAAACCTCTGCACCCTTTCGGCATATGTAGGCAATATCATGAGTGCATGGCGAGATAGCTCCGAAGACCTGGACTAACCATCTGTCACCGACATCTGCCCCTGCTCTAGCCGCTCAAACTGACCCCGCAGCTCTTCCCTCAGGGGGTAGAATATATTTGTCCAAGAACATCTGTGTGAACTGCTCCCAAGTAACCGGAGGAGAACCCGCTGGCCTACTGAGTATATAAGACTGCCACCACCTGCGAGCTCTACCCTCTAACTGGAATGTAGTGAAGTCGACCCCATGAGACTCCAAGATCCTCATGTTGTGCAGTCTGTCCCTGCACCTATCGATGAAGTCTTGGGCATCCTCACCTTGCTCACCCCCGAAGACCGGAGGGCGTAGTCGAGTCAATCTATTCCCACATCTTCTGTTGATCACCCTCTACAACTGGCCTGGGCTCCGGTGCTGCTTCGACAGGCTGGATCCCACCCACGGGCGGTGTACTCGGGGTATGGTGTACTGTTGCTGCTTGTCCTGCGGTCTGAGCAGTAAGGGTCTGGACTCCCCCTTCCGCTTGAGAAGTGGCAGGATCTGCTGGAAATAGGCCAGCCTGGGACATGGTGTCCATGAATCTCATCATACTGCCCATGACCTCCTGGAAGCCCGGCGCCGTCATAAAGTCTACTGGAGCAGGAGCTACTAGAGGCACCTCATCCTGCTCCTCTAGGGTAGGGTCCCCTGGTGGTGCGACTGGTATAGCTCTAGGATGCCCTCGTCCCCTACCTCGGGCAGGTGCTATACCCCTGCCTCTACCACAACCTCGAGCGGCGGGGGTAGCGGCATCTCCCGGATCAGGAACATCGGATGCACGCGTCCTCACCATTTGTGAGAGAATAGAAGAACAAGTTTTAGTATATCATCGATTGCACGATAGAATATGAACAAAGAGAGGTTTCCTAACACCCTACAGCCTCCTGATGATAAGTACAGACGTCTCTGTACCGATCCTCAAGACTCTATTGGGCATGCCCGTGACTCGTGAGACTTACATGAACGTAGAGCTCTGATACCACGTTGTCACGCCCCGAAATCCTAACTCAGGTCATGATGGCGCCCAACAACGGGGTTAGGCAAGCCAACATAAATTTCACTAAGTGCTCTTCCTTAATTTGATTAAAAGGTCAACATTTACCACATTTGACAAGTTAAAACATGATATCTAAAGATAATAACCCAGTAATAGATAACATAGCCATAACGAAACGTGAGCTGATATACAAACATATATATGTACAGCTCAAAATCTCAAAATAACCACTACGTGTGTGTGCCAGGAACTAGTGTCACGAGTGTCACGTGCATACTAACAGGATAACCAAAAGATAGAATATACAATCACACTGTCTGAATAAATAGACGGGAAACAAAAGTAAGGAAACTCCGTGGTGCTGCCGAGGATTGCCAGAAGAAAGCAGCTCACCGTGAAGTCAGGTCGACTACAGTCAATGTCTAGCTCTTGTCTGATAACCAGGAGCACCAGCCTCAGAACCTGTACAATTAAGTACAGAAGTGCAGCATCAGTACATATTAAATAAATATGTACCCAATGAGTATCCCGTCTAATCTCGAAGAAGTAGTGACAAGAGGTCGACTTGATACTCACTAAGGTCCAACAGTAATAATATAAAGCAGGATATAACAGAATGCAGTAGACATGGGAAACCGTATGCAACAAATAGATTTCAAGTACAGAAATCCAGGAAAAACTACTGAAAATAAGCAACAATGTACACTTTCCTTGTTCCCAAGTATCTGTCGAGCAAATATCACTGAAACAGTACCAAATAGTCACGCGCACACAAGGATAAGACAACCGACCGGAGTCATAAGGATAATATGTATGCACTGCCGAAGATCGAACGGCTCGTCCCATAAGTGCATTCTTACCATAGTATAATCTCTTAGGTGCACTGCCGAGGATCGAACGGCCCATCCCAAAATTGCACCTTTCAATCCGCCGTGGCGTACGACCCGCTCCCATGAGAGTGGGGGAAATCACACTCCGCTCGCGTAATGTAAATTGCGAAGCGGTCACAAGCACATACAACATCATTAAAACTTACCTTCCATAACAATTTCCTTCCAATTATCCAAATCCATGAAATCTCAGAGAATCAATGCTAGGCATAACATGAGTTTATAACACATATGACGTTTCAAGGAAGAATATAAGGCATGTTGTGGGCCTAACTACCCGGACATTACAATAATAGTCGCTACGTACGGACTCTCGTCACTTTGTACGCATTAACCCCCAAAATCAAGTGCACATAGCATATAAATCACCTATGGGAACAATTCCTTCTTACAAGGTTAGAAAAGAGACTCACCTCGTGCCGAATCTACCACTCGGACCAAGGATGCGCCTTAAACTTTGATCTCAACACCTGAGGACTCGCAACTAGCCAAATATGGTATAATTATATCAATTCAGGCTCAAGGTAGAGAAATTATCCTATTTATTCAAAAAATTTACATTTTTGAAGAATTCTCAAAATTCAACCCCAGGCCCGCATGCTCGGATTCCGAAAATTCTCGAAGGAATCACTCACCCATAGCCTAAGGATCATTAATATGCAATTTCTACTTGAATTCATAGCATTTAACGGACAATTCGCTAATTTCCTCAAGAACCCTAAATTTACTACCCAATTCTTGACTTTTCCATAATTTAGTAGTTAATTCAAGTTGAAATCCATCTATTAAACTAGTGTTGAAGTGGAATTAACTTACCTTGAAAGTAGCTAGGTCGTGGGACACTTTCTCCAAACTCCCAAGCTCTCAAATGGTTGACTCTTATGTTAAGAAATGAAAAATCCTGAGTTTTTTTGAAGAAAATATACTGCCCAGCTGCCCCTTCACCGCGATCGCAACAAGGGGCCCGCGATCGCGAAGGCCAATGGCCCAGGCCCTCTGGGGCCCTTCTATGCGAACGTGGAAAGGGGCCCGCGATCGCAAAGAGTAAGGCCTGGTCTGGTCTTACACCTATGCGAACGCGAAGACATGGGTGCGATCGGGATGGTCAGGGATCCAACCCATTGCGAATGCGGAGACAAGGACGCGATCGCGAAGGTCAGGGACCCAACCTACCGCGATCACGGAGAGTATTCTGCGAACGCGTAGAGCATTCAGCAGCCCAGCCTAATTCCTTCTCTGCGAATGCGTCCTCCCTTCCGCGATCGCGAAGATGGAAACCAGACAACAAATATGTGGTTTTTTTAACTTAGCTCCCAGGGGTCCAAAACTCACCTGAGCCCCTCGGGACCCCGTCCAAAAGCACTAGCAAGTCTGTATTCATGATACGGACTCGCTCGAATTTTTGTAACGTGAAAAACAACAACAAAACTCAGAACTAGACCCCAGAACCAAATTGAATCAAACTTAAGAACTTCAAGTTATTGATTACTATAATGATGCGCCGAACCAACCTATACTACTCAAAATGATTTCAAATTCTACAGGCAAGTCATAAATGACATAACGAAACTATTCTTGGTCTCGGAATTCTGCTCGGACCTCGATAACATAAAATCATGTTCCAAACCAAATTTCAAAGTTAAGGAAATCCTGATTTCCATATTGGGCAACAAAATGCTCTCGGGTCGTCAAAAACCTATTCCGAACATACGCCCAAGTCTGAAATCATCATACAAAGCTACTAAAACTATCGGAACTCAATTCCGATGTCGTTAGCTAAAAATGTTGACCAAAGTCAAACTTGGCCAAAAAGGCCAATCTTAAGGAACCAAGTGTTCCTATAGCACTCTAAACACTTCCAAATCCCGAACCACCCGTCCCCACAAGTCATAAATCACGAGAAGCCGCTATGGGAAGTTTTATTTAGGGGAACGTGGTCGTAATACGCAAACGACCGGTCGGGTCGTTACAACTAAGTACAGAATATACAAATAAGGAAAGGGTATCAAAGTAATTGACATCATGTTTACACATAAAATAAGGCGGAATATAGTTTAATTAGGGAAATAAGTCAAATAACCTAGATACAGAGTAGGCAATTAGGGGTAAATACATAAAGGGTTCAATTAAGGAAATAACCAGTAAGAATCAATAAATAACACGGTTAATCAGAGAATAAGGTAAGAAATAATCAAAGGATTTAATGAAAATATTAGAATATTTGATAAAATCAGCACATAGGTATCATCATAGCAAATCAGTGAATCAAAGACTCAAATTAACACTAGTTTTAAGGAAAATAACATAGGTTCCCACGAATAAGCAGACAATTCGACTATAAACAGAAAGAATCGACTCTGAAACCCTAATAGAGGCATACTAAGGTAAAAGATCACAAAATATTCTAATTAAACGAAGCACATAGAAAAATCAGGAAGCAAATAATCAAGGACGAACTTCAGAATTCAAACAAAGTGTAAAATTGGGGGTTTCAACATGAACTAATTAGGGTTGAGAAGAAACTCAACATAATCGATTAAAAATCATGAGAATCAGAGCATAACCGCTTAAAAATCAGAAATCGTTTTTAAAGAAAAATATTTTCAGAAACCCTAATTTAGGAAATATCATAAACTATTCAAAAATCAGAGAGTTTTCATAAGAAAACATATGAAATAGGTTAAGCTCATCTCAGATCTATACAGATCTGAGAAGTTTAAGAGAAGATATTGGGATTTCGAGAAAATAACCCCAAAGATAAAGATATCGGCCTAGAAACCCATAGGTTTAGGAAAATATAAGGAGATCTTACTCAAAATCGAGCCATGAAGGTCTGAAACAGGTCATAAATGTGAGAGAATGTCCCTGTTCTCTGGAAGACCTTATAGATGGCAACACCAGCGTGAAGGAGCCAGGAGAGGCACGAGGATGGTGAGGATTCCATGGCCTCCGGCGAAGAGACGGTCGGAGAAGACGAACGGGCCTCATCATAGGTGGGGGTGACTAGAAGTCTCTAGAGAGTTAGATTAAGAGTAGAGAGATGAGCGTCTGAGTGAGAATGAGTGACCGAGGGGAGGGGGGGTATGTCACGCCCCAAGCCTGGGGGAGAGACTGGCACCTAGTGCCTGCCTATCCTAGGATAATGTGCGATGCAAAATACAAAACTAAATTGAGACTAACGCTGACTAATGTAAACATAAAGTTGGGCCGGCAAGGACGTCATAATTACTACTACTGACAAGCCAACAAAATATACGTATAAGGCCTACAAGCCCAACATATTGCACTAACCGACAGGATATGTCTACAGGCCTCTACTGAATAAACTTTGATCGGAACAGGGCCCCGACCTACCCACAACCTATCTACATATATACACAAGATATACACCATACCGCTAGACCCGGCAACTTCGAAAGAAGGGGAGATTACCGATAAGGCTTAACTCGGGCAACAACCTACTGAGGAGGTCTACTCGTCTGTCTGTCTGAACCTGCAGGCATTAATGCAGCGTCCCCAGGCAAAAGGGACGTCAGTACGAATAATGTACCAAGTATGTAAGGCAGTATACTGAAGGCTGAAACTTAACTGATAATATAATAACTGCAAGTAGCTGGAAGTCAAAGATAATATGAAGATATGCTTACCTGCTGATACTGACTCAACTCTCTCAATATAGTAAGTAAAATAGTTGTCCGGCCCTATAAGGCTCGGTATATATATATAACTGCTCTGCCGTAGTAGGCCCGCTCATAGGCGCTCGACGATACTAGGCTCTGTATCTCGACCAACTGGGCTCGCTCATAGGCGCTCGGCCACAGAAGGATTGGTATATAACTTACCATCTGATCAGAGGTTGCCCAATAGGGGCGTCCCATCGATTATAGCTCGATGGTAATGAAAATACTGTAATACTGTATATATAGATTCGCTGCTCTCTTGAGAGGAAGAAGAAAATAATTAATTGAATATGAAGTCCTGATAAAGAGAATATTGTAACTTACAAAACTAGAAAAATTTATGTAACTTGCGAGACTAGCAAAATATACGTAAATTCCGGGATATGAATTTTTCTTTATGCCTCGTTATCAAACTCGTGTAATCACGAAATCATGCCAAAATGAAAGAAGAGCTTAGTCGTAAACATACCTGAACCGATTCACTTGACAATCATATAACACACGTTAATTGCGATAAAACACGGAACAATTTATATGAAGAGCTTGAAGCAATCACGTTACATTCAGAGGAAAAATTCCTTTTTCAACGAGGAGAGGTAAGTGTTTATCGCACTTACACTGCAAGCATTTATAGTTCTGAAGCTAACACTAGGAACATTAATTTCTTAAGCAGCCAAAACAGCAATGTCACAATTCCATCATATGTTATGCAAGTCACTTCTGAATTGAATAGCTTCTGTTCTTGAAGTGTTTTTGAACTAAGAAAAATGGTTCCTGCTTTAGGATTTAGGGACGTTTGGTTCTTTTGTCCAAATGAATGGAATAAGACTTGTAATAAGTCTTATTTGTTTAATGCTAATTAATCCTAGATAGCCACCTAGTCCTAGAATGACTAAGAGTCATTCTCTTAGTTTGTGGTTTTGTGCCATGTTTGGGGGGATTAACCTTATCTTATATTTTAATAATTATCTAGGTAATATCTCGTTACCCGGTAATTAACTAATTACCCACATAATTAAGAATTATCTCAAATTACCTAAAAATACTACTCCTTTTTAATATACTTTATACATCATACTATCACAGTCATATGGTACCTTGTATGGTACTAGCTAGTCCATAAAATATCGGGTAGTATCGCTCGACCCGTACTTTATCCCAAATTGGCCACTTTCAACGAAACTCATTTTCTTTAATTCGTGTACCTTTTATCTTTCTTGACACATACTTATCGCTTGTTATAACTAGCATATTTGTTCTCACCTCAAGATAATCTCATCCCCGAGTCTATGTCAATTAACTGAAGACGAAACTTTAACGTACGAGAAACGCGAGATGTAACATCCTTCCCCCCTTAGAGGCATTCGTCCTCGAATGTCTACTCCTAGATACTTTGCCAGCGTCTCTTCCATACACTAGACTAAAACCAATGTGTGCATAGCCAGAAAACATACTATACATGCCACATATGGCCATTGTTTATAAAGAGCAATAGTTGGCTTCACACAACTGTTCATGATAAATTTCGAGAGTCAAAATGAGAGTTTACCTGATGATTTACTGGCCCGAATAGAGTTGTGCTGAGGTATCGCATAATCTCGATCCATATCACCAGTTTGAAATAGGTGGGGGTATTTAAACTTCATTTCTTCCTCTGCTTCCCACGTCATCTCCTCCACCTTCTTACTTCTCCATAACACCTTTACGGATGCTATCTCCTTATTTCGTAACTTGCGGATTTGTCGGTCTATGATGGCAACCGGAATTTCCTCGTATGACAAGTCCTTTGTAATCTGTACATCATCCATGGGAACCACTTGGGTAGGATCGCCAATGCATTTTCGTAACATAGATATGTGAAAAACGGGATGAACAACTCCAATTCTGAGGGAAACTCTAACTCATAAGCTACTGGGCCCACTCTCCGAATGATCGTATAAGGCCCAATATACCATGGGATAAGCTTGCCTTTCTTTCCAAACCTCATCATACCTTTCGTAGGTGACACCTTTAAGAATACCCAGTCATTAACCCTTAACTCTAAATTTCATCGCCGCACGTCAAAATATGACTTCTGACGACTCTGAGCTATCAACAGTCGCTCCCGTATGAGATTTACTTTTTCTATGGCCTACTGAACCAGGTCCGGCCCATGTAATCCAGATTCTCCAACATCAAACCACCCTATGGGAGATCTGCACTTACGTCCATACAAACTCGATAAGAGGTAGATGTTCATCCCAACTTCTCTTAAAATCCAGCACACATGCTTGCAACATATCCTCGAGCGTCTGAATCGTGCGCTCGGTTTGTCCATCAGTTTGTGGATGAAAAGCTGTGCTAATATTCACCTGAGTCCCTAAACCTTTCTGAAATGACCTCCAAAAATGTGCTATAAACTGGGCCCCACGGTCAGATATAATAGATACTGGTACTCTGTGTAGTCGCACTATCTCATTAATATATAATTTTGCATAATCTTCTGCTGTATATGTAGATCTGACCGGTAGGAAGTGAGCTGATTTCGTGAGCCTATCGACTATCACCTATATGGAATCGATGTTATGACGAGAACGAGGTAAACCGGTGATAAATTCCATGTTTATCGCCTCCCATTTCCATGTCGGGAGCTCTATAGTCTGCATTAGCCCTCCGGACTTCTGGTGCTCTATCTTCACCTGCTGGCAACTAGGACATTGAGCTACATACTCAGCAATGTTCTTCTTCACATCGTTCCACCAATACACATCCCTAATGTCATGATACATCTTCGTCGACCCAGGGTGAATGGAGTACCACGAATAATGTGCCTCTGGCATAATCCTGTCTCGTAGCCCTGCTACGTCCGTAACACACAAACGACCTCTGTATCTGAGAACTCCATCTCCTTTGAGTTATAACAACGGCTTCTTCTGCTGTGGAACTCGCTTTCTCAACTCGACCAACTATGGGTCCTTGTACTGCCTCTTCTTTACTTCAGCTATCAAAGATGATTTTGCAGTATTTTGGAGTACAACTCCTCCATTGTCAGAGTCTACTAACCGAATTCCCAAACAAGCCAATTAATGAATCTCTCTAGTTAATTGTCTTTTTTGGACTCCACATTTGCTAAGCTACACATAGATCTGCGACTTAAGGCATCTGCTACAACATTAGCTTTCCCTGGATGGTAGAGAATGTTAACATCGTAATCTTTCAATAACTCAAGTCATCGCCTCTGTCGCAAATTCAACTCTTTTTGCTTGAAGATATATTGCAAGCTTTTATGATCTGTGAATATATCCACATGAACACCATATAAATAATGTCGCCATATCTTAAGTGCATGGACAACCGCAGCTAATTCGAGGTCGTGTGTAGGATAATTCCGCTCATCCTTCCTTAACTGCCTTGAAGCATATGCAATTACTTTCCCGTGTTGCATCAGGACACATCCTAACCCGACACCTGAGGCATCAAAATACATGGCATAACCATCCGGACCTTATGAAAGTGCTAGAACTGGCACTGAGGTCAACCTGTTCTTAAGCTCTTGGAAACTTTGCTAACAGGCCTCTGTCCACTGAAACTTAGTCTCTTTTTGCTTCAGCTTCGTTAATGGTGCTGAAAGAGAAGAAAAACCCTCTACGAACCTCCGATAGTATCCTACTAAGCCTAGAAAGCTACGAATCTCTGTCGGAGTGGTAGGTCTAGGCCAGAATTTCACAGCCTCAATCTTCTGAGTGTCTACCTTTATACCCCCCGTCGGATAAAGTGTGCCCCAAGAATGCTACGGACTTCAACCAGAACTCACACTTAGAAAACTTAGCATACAATTTATTATCATGGAGGGTTTGGAGTACTGCTCGCAGGTGAATCATATGCTCATCCTCTGAACGTGAATAAACCAGAATATCGTCAATAAAGACTATCACGAACAAATCCAAATATGGCCGAAATAAGCTATTCATCAAGTCCATAAATACGGCAGGCACATTCATCAACCCGAAGAACATGACAAGGAACTCGAAGGGGCCATATCGGGTCCTGAAGGTTGTCTTGGGAATATCTTTCTCCCGAACTCTGACCTGGTGGTACCCCGACCTCAAATCTATCTTTGAAAAGCATCTAGCTCCATGCAACTGATCAAACAAGTCGTCTATCCTTGGAAGTGGATACTTATTCTTAATAGTTACCTTGTTCAGTTGCCTATAATCGATACACATCCTCAGTGAGCTGTCTTTCTTCCGTACAAATAATACCAGTGCACCCTAAGGTGAGGTACTGGGTCTGATGAAACCTTTCTCCAGTAAATCATTTAACTGCTCCTTCAACTCCTTTAATTCGGCAGGTGCCATTCTATACGGAGGGATGGATATTGGTTGCGTTCCCGGAAGCAAATCGATGCCAAAATCAATCTCTCGCTCTGGAGAAATACCTGGAAGTTCATGTGGAAATACATTCGCGTACTCTTTAACTACTGGAATAGACTGAAGTGTAGGTATCTCAGCGTTCACATCTTTAACTCGCACAATATGATAAATGCACCCTTTTGCGATCATTTTCCTTGCCTTCAGATAGGAAATAAACCTACCTCTAGGTGTCGCTGCATTACCTAACCATTCAAGGACTGGCTTACCCGAAAAAATGAGATCTGCCTATCTTTGCTCGACAATCAACTGTGGCATAACAAGCTGCCAACCAATCCCTGCCCATAATCGCATCAAAATCCAACATCTCTAGCTCAACTAGGTTGGCTGAGGTATGACGACCACAAACTGATACCATACATACTCGCTAAACGCGTCTACCAATAATCGATTCTCTGACCGGTGTAGATACCACAAAAGGTTCACTTAGTATTTCAGGCACTATACCAAAATTCCTTGCGACAAATGGGGTAATACATGATAAATTAGATCCTCAGTCTATCAAGACATAAACATCGTGAGAACAAATGGTCAACATACCTGTGACAATGTCGGGTGAGGACTCTTTGTCCTGTCAACTTGCTAGCATATAGATACGATTTTGGTTATAACCTGAACTAGACCTTCTACCTCTGGCTCGACCTCTACCAGCCGAAGACTGAGACTCGTGCACTGAAGGATGCACAGACATAGCTGATCTTGTTCTGAATTCGCTGGTTGCGTCATACCCCCCGAATCTTTATTTGGGAAATCTCGCATCATATGCCCTAGACGTCCACATATATAGCAAGTATCGGAACCGGCTCGGCATTGGCCCAGGTGTCCTCTACCGCAAATAGCACACCGCGGCGGGAATGGCCATGTCTGCCCCGAACCTCGTTGTCGGTGCAAACTTGATGCCTGAGAGCTTTCACCTGGTCTGGACTGAGTATAGCGATCATACCTATAACCCTGTAGCTGAGGTGGCAGAGGTCTAGGTGGCCGTTCGAAGTACGGGGGTCTGTAACTACCCTAAGACTGCCCATGAGACCTGGCAAATCTCATTCTCTTACGTTGCCCTGACTCAGTCCTCTCCGCACCCTGCTGCCAACGCCTACCCCTTTCTATATTCTGGGCAAATTCCTGAATCCGGGAGATCTCCATACTATCCTGCAATGCAGCGGTGGCACACGCCTCGGTCAACTCTGGGGTCAACCCTGTTATAAACATGTGGATTCTATCCCACATAATAGCAACTATGGATGGAGCATATCTGGCCAATAAGTCAAAATGGAGACTATATTCTCGAACGCTCATATTGCCCTGCTTGAGGGCTAGAAACTGATCGAATCGGGATTGTCGGATCTCTCGCGATAAGTACTTGTCAAAGAAGACATCTGAAAAATTCTCCCAAATAGCAGGAGGTGCATCACGTCCCCTGGACCTTTTCCATCACTCGTACCAAAGGATGGCTATATCTCGGAGTCGAAAAGCTGCTAACTCAACTGCCTCTTTCTCCGTGGCATGCATAACCCGAAAGATCCTATGAAGCTGATCTGTGAAATCCTGTGGGTCCTCCTTCTGATCTGTCCCCGTGAACTATGGGGGATTCTAAGCAATAAACTCTCGGACCCTTGAACTCCCCGATCCCTTAGAAGGTCCTGCACAAGCGCATGCCCTAGCCTGTTGCTGGGTAGCTACCAAGTGTGCCAACAAATGCACAGCACTCCACAAGTCCTTATCTGATGGAAGCGGAGGGGGAACTGTATGTGCGGTCTCCCTAGGAATCTCCTCAGGTGGTGGAGGAGCCGGTAATTGCTTGGTAGGGGTCTCTCCCTGCGACTCCGATTGATCCCCATCTGTTGTGGGTACCCTGCTAGTCCCCTCACCTACAATTGTTTCTCTCCTCTGGCTAGCCGTAGTCTTCCTAGTTACCGTCATCTGTGCATGCAAACGCCAACACGTAAGTTTAACTCAAACTTCCTATAACCCAGTGCTACAACACGATTTAGATTTGAAAGAAGGGTAAAAAACTCCTAAATGCCCTGTAGTCCCCTACTTATATGATGTGGTGCACCACACATCTATAAACAAGACCATACTAGACACGGCTTGTAGACTCCCTAGGATGGAACTGCTCTGATACCACTTTTGTCACGCCCCGAGCCTGGGGGAGAGACTGGCACCTAGTTCCTGCCTATCCTTGGATAATGTGCGATGCAAAATTCAAAACTAAATTGAGACTAACGCTGACTAATGTCAACATAAAGCTGGGCCGGCAAGGCCGTCATAATTACTACTACTGACAAGCCAACAAAATATACGTACAGGGCCTACAAGCCCAACATACTGCACTAACCAACAGGATATGTCTACAAGTTTCTACTGATAGATAAACTGTGATCGGAACAGGGCCCCGACCTACCCATAACCTATATACATATATACACAAGATATACACCATACCGCTAGACCCGGCAACTCCGAAAGAAGGGGAGCTTACTGATAAGGCTAAACTCGGGCAACACCTACTGAGGAGGTCTACCCGTCTGTCTGTCTGAACCTGCAGGCATGAATGCAGCGTCCCTAGGCAAAAGGGATGTCAGTACGAATAATGTACCGAGTATGTAAGGCAGTATACTGAAAGCTGAAACTTAACTGATAATATAATAACTGCAAGTAGCTGGAAGTCAAAGATAATCTAAAGATATGCTTACCTGCTGATACTGACTCAACTCTCTCAATATAATAAGTAAAATAGTTGTCCTTCCCTATAAAGCTCGGTATATATATATAAAACTGCTCTGCCGTAGTAGGCTCGCTCATAGGAGCTCAGCCATACTAGGCTCTGTATCTCAACCAACTGGCTCGATCATAGGCGCTTTGCCACAGTAGGATCGGTATATAACTTACCACCTGATCAGAGGTTGCCCATTAGGGGCCTGCCCATCGATTATAGCTCGATGGTAATGAAAATACTGTAATACTGTATATATAGATTCTCTGCTCTCTTGACTGGAAGAAGACAATAATCAATTGAATATGAAGTCCTGATAAAGAGAATATTATAACTTACAAAACTAGGAAAATTTACGTAATTTGCGAAACTAGCAAAATATACGTAAATTCCGGAATATGAATTTTTTTTATGCCTCGTTATCAAACTTGTGTAATTATGAAATCATGCCAAAATGAAAAAAGGGCTTAGCCTTAAACATACCTGAACCGATTCACTTGACAATCATCTAACACACGTTAATTGCGACAAAACACGGAACAATTTGTATGAAGAGCTTGAAGCAATCACGTTACTTTAAGAGGAAAATTTCCTTTTTCAACGAGGAGAGGTAAGTGTTTATTGCACTTACACTGCAAGCATTTATAGTTCTGAAGCTAACACTAGGAACATTAATTTCTTAAGCAGCCAAAACAGCAATGTCACAATTCCATCATATGTTATGCAAGTCACTTCTGAATTGAATAGCTTCTGTTCTTGAAGTGTTTTTGAACTAAGAAAAATGGTTCCTGCTTTAGGATTTAGGGACGTTTGGTTCTTTTGTTCAAATGAATGGAATAGGACTTGTAATAAGTCTTATTTGTTTAATGCTAATTAATCCTAAATAGCCACCTAGTCCTAGAATGGCTAAGATTCATTCTCTTAGTTTGTGGTTTTGTGCAACATTTGGGGGATTAACCTTATCTTATATTTTAATAATTAGCTAGGTAATGTCTCGTTACCCGGTAATTAACTAATTACCCACATAATTAAGAATTATCTCAAATTACCTAAAAATACTACTCCTTTTTAATATTCTTTATACATCATACTATCACAGCCATATGGTACCTTATATGGTACTAGCTAGTCCATAAAATATCGGGTAGTATCGCTCGACCCGTACTTTATCCCAAATTGGCTTCCTTTAACGAAACTCGTTTTCTTTAATTCGTGTACCCTTATCCTTGTTGACACTTACTTATCGCTTGTTATAACTAGCATATTTGTTCTAACCTCAAGATAATCTCATCCCTGAGTCTATGTCAATTAACAAGGTAGTCTTAGGTTAATTATGGAATGTTGAATACGGGCCGTTGATCAAAATCGATCAACGGCTCATATTGATCGAGGGTTTTGGGCCGGGTAAGGTAAAGACTAGGCCTGGGTCTGTTGGGTTAATTAAATCAGGTGGGTATTGGGTTTAACCTAGGCCACAATTGAAATTAAAAGATGGCTATGAGTTAAATACCCATAAAAATAGATAAATAATTAATAAAATAACTAATAATTATACAAAATGAAATTAATGCTAAATAAATGAAAAATAAGGTAATTAGCTAATATAAAAAATATAAAATAACTAATTGTCGAATTAAAATAGCATAAAATGTACAATTATGTCATAATTGCAAAATTACTGTAATTATAGCTAAATAATGACAAATTGGCCAATTTATGAAATAATTAGATCCTAATAGGATATAAAAGGATATTAAACCAAGTAATATTTTGAAACTATTTGTAATTCAACTTATGATTAATGATTGGATATAAAAGTACTGGATAAATGAGAAATAAATTGATAAAATATGGGAAAATTATGAAAAAATACTAGTCATTATAAAAAGTGATTTTGTAGGTATATATGCAAATTTTTAAATAGTTTGAGGACAAATGGGGTATCAACAATAGGCAGGAGCGCTAGTAGAGGTCTAAGAGGTTTTCTGCCATGAAGGTCCAGTGGAGGGGCCAGCCAGTCGAGGAGGCGACTTGGGAGTCCGAAGAGGACATGCGGAGCAGATATCCACACTTGTTCAGCACTCCAGGTATGATCCTATACCCTTTCCAGGACGAACGTTTATTTAATAGGTAGAGAATGTAACGACCCGACCGGTCGTTTTGCTTCCTAGAACCCCGTACCCCTAAATAAGACTTTCCATATTTGCTTTTATTGATTTATGACTTGCGGGGATGGTTGGTTAGGGATTTGGATTGAAATTGAAACACTTGGTTCCCTAAGGTTGGCCTAAAAGGCCAAGTTTGACTTTGGTCAACATTTTGAGTAAACGACATCGGAATCGGGATTTAAAGGTTTCAATAGGTTCGTATGATGATTTTGGACTTGGGCGTATGTTCGAAACGAGTTTTAGATTACCTGGGAGCGTTTCAGCGCCAAATAGCGAAATAAGATTCTTGAAGTTTTATAATTGAGGTTTGGAATGTGTTTTGATGATATCGAGGTCCAAACTGAGTTCTGAGATCGGGAATAATTTTGTAATGTCATTTAAGACTTGCACGCAAAACTTGGTATCATTCCGAGTAGTATAAGTACGTTTCGGCGTGTTAGAAGAAGATTTAAGAACTCAAGGTTCATAAGTTTAATTTAATTGGTTTTAAGGTGTCATTCTTAGTTATGATATTTTTTCGGGCGTTTCAAAGGTTCGAGCAAATCCGTTTTATGATTTAGAACTTGTTGGTATGCTTGGACGGGGCCTCGGAGACCCCGGATGACATTCGGATGTCGCGCGAGGCGAGTCCAAGCTCAAAATGAGCTGCTGGTGCACCAGTATTGGTGCTACCGGACCTGCGGTTGGCTATCCGGGTGCAAGACCGCAGAAGAGGTCGACCCCTCGAAGATGAGGCCATAGAGCGGATGCCCAGGTTTCGCAGATGGGGTTCTTTTCCGTAGAAGCGGTGTCGCAGATGCGTGCACCCTTTCGCATGTGCGATCCTTTCCAGCCCTTCCTTTTTCCGCATATGCGGACGATGGTCCGCAGGTGCAGTTTACATGCCGCAGGTGCGGTCTACACGCCGCATGTGCGAAAGAATTGGAGGCAGTAAGGTTGTTTTAAAAACGGGACTTAGGCATATTTGAGGTCGTTTATTGCATCCTTGGGCGATTTAGGAGATTCCAAAGGGGAGATTTCAACTTAGAATTGTGAGGTAAGTTAATCCTATTTAATGTGAGTTTAATACTTGGTTTTTGGGTGGATTAACTCATAAAGATTAGTGTAAATTATGGGGTTAGAGAAAAACCTAGGGTTTTGATAATAATAGGATTTAACCACGAAAATAGTTATGGAATCTGGTAAAAATCATATATTATCGATCCTTAGGTTATGGGTAACAACTTCCCTTAAGAATTTTCGGAATTCCACCACGTGGGCCCGGGGGTGAATTTTAGGAATCTTGCCTTTGGGGTTGGATAATCACTTTAATAGCTAAAATATGAACTTGTGAGCCTATAATGATTGGTTTTTACGCTATTTGAATAGTTGCGGATTTTGCGGCTCCGGTTTGAGAGCATTCTTGAGTTGGAAGTAAGTTCGAAACGAGGTAAGTCTCCTTTCTAACCTTGTAAGAGAGAAATCTCCCCATAGGTGAACTTATATGATATATGAATAATTGTGGGGGACTACATACGCACGAGGTGACGAGGGTCCGTACATGGTGACTATTCTTGTTATGTCCGGGTAGTTTAGGTTTACACTATTCTTTGTGAATACTGTTTAATTATTTCATGCGCTAATTGTATTAATTGGAATTTATTTCAAGATCTTAAGAATTTGAAAGTTTGAAGTAAATTATTATTTTAAAAGAAATTGAGAAAAAATATATTATGTTTATGTATGACCGCTTCACAATTATATTCCTCGAGCGGAGTGATTCTTTTCACTACTCTCATGGGAGCGGTCGTTCGCCTCGACCCTTCGGTAGTGCACATTTATTATTTTGTTGGATAGGGTCGTAACTCAGCATTATATGCGCATGCTATCTGCTTGTCAGTTTCCCGTGATTTTTAAACTGCTTAAATGCTTGGGATATAAATTGTCAACCGGAATGATTGAAATTGAAACATGAATGCCATTGTGGAAAGACTTGTCATTTCTTGTCATTATTTGCTATGTATCCTTGATAGTCATGCTTAGCCTTATATTTAAATAAATTATTTGGCCCTAGTAAGTGTCAAGTCGACCCCTCCTTACTACTTCTTCGAGATTAGACTGGATACTTACCGGGTACATAATATTTATGTACTCAGGCTACGCTTATGTACTTAATTGTACAGGTTCTGAGGCAAGTGCATCTTGTTACCAGTCTGGAGCGCGTTCTTGATATTGAGGCAGAGATTACACAGTGAGCTACTTATCCTGATGTCGTTCAACAGCGCGTTAGAGTCTTTTCTTTTGCTTATTCTGTCTATTCTATTTCAGACAGTAGAGTAGATGTATTCTTTTGTCCATTCTACTAGATGCCCATATACTTTGACACTAGTTCCTGGCACACACATTGGTGGACTATTCTTTTGGGGATGTAATTATTTAAATCTGACTCCTTTTGATCATTGCAATCTAAATTTCCTTCGTCATTTTCCATTTTTATATGCTTAGTAATTCAAATTAAGATATTGTTGGAAAGGTTTTTAATAAAATAAAATGGGACTCACTTGATAAATAGTGTTGGCTTGTCTAACTTCGGTTTTGGGCGCCATCGCAACCTACAATAGAATTTAGGTCGTGAAAATATGGTAGCAGAGCTCTAGGTTCAGTAGGTCTCAGTAGTAATGGGCAAACCTAATAGAGTCTTGCGGATCGGTACGAAGACATCTATATTTATCTTTGGGAGGACGCGTACAACCAACGTTCCAGACCTAGGAGGAGCTGATCCCCCCGTTGCTAGAGGTCGAGGCAGAGACCGGGGGAGGGAACCGACCTGAGGTAGGAGACAAGGGCGTTCCTGAGTTGCCCAGTTTCACCATCAGTGGATCCAGTAGAGGATCCTATCGTTGAGGATCGGGGAGAGGTGCTCGCAGTAGTTACTGCCCCGGTGGATTTCATGACAGCGCCAGGCTTTCAGGAGGTCATGGGCCATATGATGCGGTTCATGGTAACTATGTGTCACGACCCAAAATCTAACCATGGTCGTGATGGTGCCTATCGTGTGACTAGGAAAGACTATTTCCCAAAACATTACTACTAAATCAATTACATGAAATAAATAAAACATTTCCAACCTTTAGATTTTCATAAACTAAATCAACTCTAAATATGACTAATATAAGGTGCGAAAACGAGCCCCAAACATCGGGGTGTTACTAAGTCATGAGCGTCTAAAATTGTGAACTAAGATATAGTATTGTCTAAAAGAATAAATTATAAAAGGAGTAACAAGTTCCTGCGAACGCTGGCAGCTACCTTGCAGTCCCCAAAAATAGCCGGCCTGAACTCAACGATCTCCGCGCTCTAACTCACCTGGATCTGCACATAAAGTGCAGGGTGTAGTATGAGTACAACTGACTCAGTAGTAACAGAAATAACTAAGGAACTGAGTAGTAGTGACGAGCTAAACAGTCTAATTATTTATTTTAACAATTAAAAAATAACTGGAATAAATAGGTAAATTCCATAACTCAGTAAATGCCACAATGAAATTTAACAGATAAATGCAGCAACAACAAAAGTAAATGCAACCTCACAACAATGTCACTTCATCACCCATCACTCACACTCAGCACTAAACACTCAACACTCAATACACTCAACACTCTGCGCTCATTGGGGGTGTGTACAGACTCCAGAGGGGCTCCCAAAGCCCAAGCGCTAAGCACAGACATCTCACATGCCATAATATCAATACTTGGATCCGCACGGGTCATCTCACGTGTTACGCGGACAACTCACGCGCTATGGTATCAATACCTGAACCCACACGGTCAGCTTATTTGCTACGCGGACAGCTCACGCGTTATGGTATTAATATCCTCACAACCAGGCCCTCGGCCTCACTCAATCATGTACCTCACTAGTCTCACCATCATCAACAAATAAGGGACACAACATACATCAAGTATCACAACATATTAGCAAATAATATAGACTGAGGTGAAAATGTAGAATAATTTCTATGACTGAGCACAAATAATATGAGCATGAATAAAGCCTAAACATGATCTCTAACGTGAAGGCACACAAGTTCACCAACAAGTAAATGCATAAACACAGATAATGGTTATTAGGCCTCACAGCCTCACGGGACGGACCAAGTCTCAGTCCCTTGAGGTATACACCCACACACCCGTCACCTAGCGTGGGTATCACCTCCAACCACTCACATGATATCAAATTCTCCGGGTTTATATCCTCAAGGCCAGAGTTAAAACGGTTACTTACCATAACAACGTAAAATCCTACTTCGGGATGCCCTCGTCTCTAGACTCGGTCTCCAAAAGCTCAGAATCTAACCATAATCATATTAATACCATAAACATAGGCTAACAAATCGAATTCCATAATAAAAACTATAAAATATGCCAAAAATTTGAAATCGGCAAAAACCCGGCCCCGGGGCCTACATCTCAAATTCAGTTAAAAATGATAGAATCAAAACCCTCGTCTTCTCCCGAGTCTAACCATATAAAATTTGTCAAAATCGGACTCCGTTTGGTCCCTCAAATCATCACCTAAAACTCTCCGAAACTCAAACTCTAACTCCCTCAATTTCACTTTGAAATCATCAAACAAATCCTAAAAACGAAGATGGATTCATGAAATATATCCAAAACAGAGTAGAGAACACTTACCCCAATCTATATGGTGAAAATTGCCTCCAAATCTCCCAAATTCGGGCTCCCCAATTCAAAATATGACCGAATGAACAAACCATTGTTTTATATATTTTACTACCAGCTATTCTGTCTAATTTCTCGTGTCAAATGATCCCGAAACTTGCTTTTTATGCCTCCAATGGATTCCTTGTGACGTTTTAGTCAAGTTAGGCTTTTGAATCACTCAATTTGACCTTGTAATAAATGAGATATGTAGGTTTTAATATTTTTAAATAATGCAGATTTTTAAATACGCGTTACTGGTAATTTCGTAATTAATCGAAAAAATCTGGCAACTTTAGTAAAATGACCATAAAATTCTCATACGATGTCAAAATTTTACGATTCTTTTTGTTACAGGTCCGTAATTACGATACGGATCTAAATCTTTACTCAAAATAGAAATCAGAGTTTATTTGTTCAATATGATATCATTTAGACTTGAAGAAACAGTGTCAAAACATAAGAAAAACGAGCGCAACACAACCCAAACCTATCTGTAACTCACCCAAGGCCCTTGGGACCTCAACCAATAATTACAACAAGTTATATATCACAGCCCGAGCTTTGGTCGAACTGCCAAAACACCCAAAACAACACCAAAAAACCAAATCAACCTCGAATCCAAGACTAAGAATTTCTAAACTTCCAAAATTCGCCAACGACGCCAAAACCTATCAAACCACGTCCGAATGATCTCCAATTTTACACACAATTCCTAATACATCATACAAAGCTACTCATGCCCCCAAACTATCGAGCGAAATGCAAATTCTAAAAACGACTGGACGGATCGTTACACTATGACCCAGGTTGGTTTATTTCCAGCGGACTCGGCCACATCTCAGGGGGGAACGGGAGCATAGACCCCTACTGCCCAGGCCCCGGGACATGCAGCTGCGGTATATCAGACTTCGGGTACACTACCCATAGGTGGGCCCCAGCAAGTTGCAGCAGTAGCACCTGAGCCCAGACCAGCTACGGACGGCGATCCGTAGAAGTTATTAGATAGATGGACCAGACTACCCCCTCCTGTCTTTGGGGCGAGCGTCATGAGGATGCTTAGGATTTCATTGATAGGTGTAGGGACAGAGTGCACAACATCAGGATACTAGACTCTGATGTTGTTTACTTCACTACTTTCCAGCTAGAGGGCAGGGCCCGTACAAGATGGCAGTCTTATGTTCTTGGCAGGCCAGCGGATTCTCCTCCCATTACCCGGGAGCATTTCACTCAGCTATTCTTGGATAGGTTTATCCCACCCTCTGAGAGGGAAGAGCTACGGTACCAGTTTGGGCAGCTTGAGCAGGGTCAGATGTCAGTGGTCGACTACGAGGCGAGGTTTTCTAAGTTGTCTCGTCATGTACTTATCACATAGTGGATTGAAAGACCATCTTTTTGTAATGACCTGACCGGTCATTCTATAGAATTTGCACTGTTATTTCGGTTTTTTCTTGGTCATGCATTGTTTAGAATGTTTATGATGTGTCAGGGTCGGTTCGTTCCGGTTCGGAATGATGTAGTAAGAATTGAGACACTTAGTCACTTTAAGTAGCCTTATAGTTGGAAAAGTCAACTAGGAGTTAATTTATTGGTAAACGATCTCGGAATGCGGATTTTATAGTTCGGGTAGCTTTGTTAGGTGATTTGGAACTTAGGGGTGTGTTCTGAATGAGGTTTCGATGTCCAGTGTAGAATTAGGCTTGAATTGGCGAAAGTTAGTTTTTGGCGATTCTGGTCGGCAATGGAAAATAGGCTATCGGGGTCGGAATGGAATTCCGAAAGTTGGATATGTGTGCATATTTTCAGGTCAATCAGAGGTATTTTTGACGGTTTCAGCATTGTTGGTGGATTTAGAAACTTCAAAGTTCATAGGCTTGAATTTGATGTGATTTTGGTGTTTTTGCGTTTATTTTTGTGTTTCGAGGGTTTGACTAAGTTTGAACGTTGTTATGGGATGTGTTGGTAGGTTTGGTTGAGGTCCCGGGGGCCTCGGGTGTATTTCAGATGCTCAAACGGGCAATTTTTGGCATTTGGGAGTTGTTGGTTTTCTGATGTTACAGCAGCAGATTTTCCTTAATCGCGATCGTGTGGAAGGATTGGCGATCGCGTAGAGTAAAGATTGGGGAAGTCAAAATTGTTCTATGTGATCGCGTAATTAAGGTTGCGATCGCATAGGTTGGGAAAGCTTGAACAGTGCGGTCGCGTGGGTCCTTTTGCGACCGCGTAGTAGAAAAGGGGGCGCGTGAGGTTGATGCAATTGTTCTTTGCGACCGGGTGATTGGGTACGCGATTGCATAGGTCAGTGAGTTGCAGCTTCGCAATCGCGTGGGAAAGTGTGCGATCGTAGTGAGTAAATATTTGGAGGCTGTGAGTTTGTTCTTCGCGATCACATGGGTGGTCCTTCTTAACTTTTATCTCTTAATGACCTGGGCAGTGTTAAATAGCCAATCCGCGACCCTTCTTCACTTTTCCACCATTTTTGAACGGGATTGATGCTTTTGAGAAAGATTTTTGATGAAACAAAAGAGGAATCGCTTGGAGGTAATATTCTTGACTTCGTAACTCGTTTATATGTGATTAAAGGTCTAATTATTGGTGAAAAATTGGGGAACACTCGGTACAAAATTGGTAATTAGGACTTGAGATTAAGAGACCTTAAATTGGGAATTTGAGGGGTTATTTGGACTCCGATTTCAGTGTTCTTCGTATGTATAAACTCGTGGGAGGATGAGGATCATTTTGGTGTAAATTTTATCGAGTTTTGAGACGTGGACCCCGGGGTTAGGTTTGGCCAATTTCGGGAATTGTGCCTAATTTTTATATTTTTTTATTGGGTTTCACCTCCCTAGCATATTTTGATGTGATAAATCTAATTTTGATAGACTCGAAGCATTTGGGAGACGATTCGAGGGGCAAGAGCATTGCATATTACCTTTTTGGACTGTTTTGAGGTAAGTAATGATTGTAACTCTAGACCTGAGGGTACGAAACCCCGGTAGTTTACATTTTTTTGATAAATGAGGTGACACACATGCTAGGTGACAATACTGTGGGCGTGGACCTATAGGGATTGTGACTTGGTCCGTCCCCTAGAAACTATTAAGCCGCGTATTCGATTTGAAATCCTATGATATCCTGTATTTTAGAAATCTATACTTGTTTATGGGTTGTAAGCCATGTTTAGGGCCTTGTGCCGACCTGTTTAGACATTTAACGGTTATTTTATACTATTCTCCACTATGCTGATAGAACATTTGCGAAGTCAATCTTGTTTTCTACTTATTGTTATTTTCATTGTTATTATACTATCTTGAAACTCTGAGAGGTATTTGGGGGCTGAGTCCCGTGAGTTGAGATAAGTGGCCCGAGTGGCTTGTGAGGATGAGTGAGTGAGGCCAGAGCCAAGTATGTGAGGATAGTTATGGATCGGGTTGCACGCCGCAACAATATATATTATATATTATATGGATTGGATTGCACGCCGCAGCAATATATGTATATATATGTATTGGATCGGGATGCACACCGCAGAAGTTGAGTGGATATCTGGTACTTGTTGAGTGAGAATGCTTAGTGAGGGAATGGTATACTAATAGTGGAGATATAAGTTACTGAGCTACCTTGTTATGAGAGATACTACGCCAAAAGGGCGGATTCATTGTGAATTTTACTGTTTTCTAACTCATATTCTACTGGGCTTTTCTAACAAAAGTGGATTTACTACTTTTACAAAAGAAATATGAATTTTCAAATGCTCGTCACTGCACTCACGTTTTTAGTTACTTTGGTTACTTACTGAGTTGGCGTACTCACGTTACTCCCTGCACCCCTGTGTGCAGATCCAGGTACTAGACCATCTCCCTAGTGTCTCCTGACGTGCTTGGATTTTTGATCGAGGATCGAGGTAGCTGCTCAGCGTCCACAACTGACCTCTTTTCCTTCATATTCCTATACTTTGATGTTTCTTTCGGACTTGTATTAGTGACAAAGTTATATTTTGATACATTGTATTATCATCTTAGATGCTCATGATAGTTGACTCCCAATGTCTGGGGGCAGTTTAGATTGCCTGTCCTTATTATTATTCTTATTGAAACTATCTTAAAAGTGGATCTTTATGAGTTTATATTTTAATAAACAAGACAAAAGTTGATTTCACTGTGTAAAGGGCTAGCCTAGTTTCACGATAGGCGCCATCACGACCCTTATCGATTTGGGGTCGTTACAAGTTGATATCAGAGAACTAGGTTACATAGGACTCAACGGTCATGATCAGGTTTAGTAGAGTCTTGCGGATCGGTACAAAGACGTTTGTACTTATCTTCGAGAGGCTACAGAACTCTTAGGAAAATTCTCATCTCTTGAATTCTATCATGCCATTCTGTTACTTATAGAAATCTAAACTCTTGTTGTTTTATTCTCTCACAGATGGTGTGGACACGCGCTACTGATCAGGGTGACCAGACACCAGCTAGACCAGCGAGAGGTCAAGGTCACGGTCAAGGTCGTGGTAGAGCTACGGGACCAGCCCGCGCAGTATCTGTGGCAGTACCAGTTGATCCCCTTACTGTTCAGGATCAGGTTCCCGCCGCGGGTACTCTAGCGGGACAGGCTTAGGCACTGGCAGTGCCCGTCGTCATTCTGGGTCTTTAGGAGACCCTGGCCAAGATTTTGTCAGTATGTATTAGCTTGGCTCAGGTAGTTGTTGTGTCTACTACTGAAACTACATCTCAGGCCGGGGGAGGCACTCAGACTCCAGCTGCCCGGACACCTGAGCAGGTTGTACAGGGCCTTCAGACACCAGGGGCAGTCCCAGCCTAGCCGGTTGCTCTAGTTTAGGGTTATGTGGTTCCAGCTATGCAAGAGGATGAGAAACGCAGGCCGGAGAGGTTTAGTAGAATTTAGCCTCCGACATTCAGCGGCCTAGAGGGCGAGGATGCCCAAGGCTTTCTGGATAAGTGTTAGAGTATATTTCGTACTTCTGCGATTTTGGAGACCAGTGGGGTTTCATTTGCTACATTTCAGTTTTATGGTGTTGCTTTCACTTGGGGGTAGTCCTTTGAGAGGCGTAGCCATGTTGGATAATTACGTTCCCTAGTCTCACCGTGAGGAGTAGCGTAGGCAGTTTGAGCAAACGCGTCAGGGAGAGCTATCAGTGACATAGTAAGAGATGCGGTTTTCTGAGTTGGCTCGTCATGCTACTAAGTTAGTCCCTACTGATAGGGGGAGGACTAGGAGGTTCGTGGATGGCCTCGCTTACCAGCTCCGTATTTTGATTACTAGAGAGAGGGTGTCAGGTGCTACCTCCGAGCAGGTTGTGGATATTGGTCGGGATATTGAGTCCATTCGCTTGTTAGGAGCGAGAGGAGAGGGAGGCCAAGAGGCCTTGGGGATCTGGCAGTTTCAGTGGCACTCCTTCCAGGGGCAGTTTCAGCAAAGTAGAGGCCCCCGTTTAGGCTTCCTCAGCCAGCTCGCCCAGCTTATAGCGGTGCCTTATCGGGGTAGGGTCCCGGCAGCTCCCATCAGGGTCGTTCTTCATTTAGTGCCCTTCCAGCTCAGAGTTCCTCTAGAGCATCATCATTCCAGGGTTCTTCTATGCATGGTTCTTCGGGCGGTTATTCCGGTTACAGGGGTTCCCTTCACTCCCCGTCTCCTACACCAGGGAGTTGTTATGAGTGCAGAGAGTTCGGGCATATGAGGAGGCAGTGCCCTCATTTTATTGGAGGTCCATCTCAGTCTAGGAGCCAGTCTTCGACATCAGCTCCAGTTACTTCACCGCCCACCCAGGTAGCTAAAGGTGGTAGTCAGTCAGCCAGGGGCCGCCATAGAAGGGGAGGTCGAGCAGGTGGAGGTCAGGCCCGTATCTATGCACTTCCAGCCAAGCATGATGCTATGGCCTCTGATGCGGTGATCACAAGTATTATCTCAGTCTGTCACCAAGATGCTTTGGCTTTATTTTACCCTGGTTCTACATATTCATATGTCTCGTCTTTTTTTGCACATTTCCTGGATATGCCCCGTGAATCTCTAGTTACGTCTGTTCATGTGTCCACTCCCGTGGGTGATACTATTGTTGTAGACCGTGCGTATCGGTCATGTGTGATATCTATTGGGGGTCTAGAGACCCGAGTGAACCTATTGTTACTCAACATGGTTGAGTTTGATGTGATATTGGGCATTGATTGTCTATCTCTGTGTCATTCTATTCTTGATTGTCAACTTAAGACCGTGACCTTGTTTATGCCTTGATTTCCGAGGGTTGAGTAGAGAGGTTCTTCTGAGTATGTGCGTAGAAGGGTGATTTCTTATCTAAAGGCTCAGTGTGTGGTTGAGAATGGATGTTTATCTTATATGGCTTTTGTGAGATATGTTAGTACTGAGACTCCTGTTGTTGATTCAGTTCCGGTGGTCTGTGATTTCCCGGACGTGTTCCTTGCAGACCTGCCAGACATGCCATGTGACAGGGATATTGACTTTGGTATTGACCTGGTGCCAGGCACTCAGCCTATTTCTACTCCACCTTACCGTATGGCACCAACGGAGTTGAAGGAATTGAAAGAACAGCTTCAGGAACTCCTAGAAAAAGGGTTCATTCGGCCTAGTGTGTCACCTTGGGGTGCACCAGTGTTGTTTGTCAAAAATAAGGATGGTTCTATGCGCATGTGTATTGAGTATCGGCAGCTGAATAAGGTTATGGTGAAGAACTGGTATCCTTTGCCTCGTATTGATGATTTGTTTGACCAGCTTCAGGGGGCCAGAGTGTTCTCCAAGATCGACTTGAGGTCCGGGTATCATCAGTTGAAGATTCGGGATTCTTACATCCAGAAGATTAATTTCAGGACCAGATATGGTCATTATGAGTTTCTTGTTATGTCATCTGGGCTGACCGATCCTCCAGCAGCCTTTATGCACTTGATGCACAGCGTATTCCGAACTTATCTTGACTTATTTGTCATAATGTTGATTGATGACATCCCGGTATATTCTCGTAGCCAGGAGGAGCATTCTCAGTATTTGAGGGTTGTGTTGCAGAGATTGAGAGAGGAGAAGCTTTATGCAAAGTTCTCCAAGTGTGAGTATTGGCTTGGCTCAGTAGCTTTCTTGTGGAACGTGGTGTCCAATGAGGGTATTTAGGTTGATGCGAAGAAGATAGAGGTTGTGCAGAGTTGGCCCAAACCGTCCTCAGCTACAGAGATTAGGAGTTTCCTTGGTTTGGCGGGATATTACCGTCGCTTTGTGGAGGGGTTCTCTTCTATTGCTTCACCCTTGACCAGATTGACCTAGAAGGGTTCTCCATTCAGGTGGTCCGACGAGTGTGAGGAGAGCTTTCAGAAGCTCAAGTCAGCATTGACCAAAGCTCCGGTATTGGTTATGCCTACTGGTTCGAGTTCTTATACAGTCTACTGTGATGCTTCTAGAGTTTGCTTGGGAGCAGTATTGATGCAGGACGGTAGGGTGATTGCCTACGAGTCTAGACAGTTGATGGTGCACGAGAAGAATTATCCAGTGCACGATCTTGCATTAGCTGCCATTGTTCATGCCTTGAATATTTGGCGCCATTATTTGTATGGAGTGCAGTGTGAGATTTTCACCGATCATCGTAGTTTGCAGTATCTCCTGAAGTACAAGGACTTGAATTTGTGTCATATTATTTGGTTGGAGCTTCTCAAGGATTATGACCTCACTATTTTATATCATCCGGGGAAGGCCAATGTAGTGGCTGATGCCCTAGGTCGCAGATCAAAGACATTGGGGAGTCTAGCTTACCTTTCAGTAGCAGAGCGACCTTTAGCACTTGATATTCAAGCTTTAGCAGGTCATTTGGTGAGATTGGACTTGTCAGAGCCTCCACGAGTGTTGGCTTATGTAGCCTCCGGGTCTTCTCTTTATGATCAGATTAGAGCACGCCAGTATGCTTACCGACACTTGCTAGTTCTTCAGGACACAGTCCGTCGAGGTGATGCCAGGGATGTGACTATTGGTGATAACGGGGTTATGAGGATGCAGGGCCGTATTTGCGTGCCCAATGTGGATGGGCATCGAGAGTTGATTTTAGCAGAGTCTCATAGCTCGCGGTACTCCATTCATCCGGGTGCCACGAAGATGTACCAGGATCTAAGACAGCTATATTGGTGGAGGCGGATCAAGAAAGATATTGTTGAGTTTGTAGACCGGTGTCTCAAGTGCCAGTAGGTCAAGTATGAGCACCAGAGGCCAGGTAGATTGCTTTAGAGGTTAGATATTCCGGAGTGGAAGTGGGAGCGGATCACCATGGACTTTGTAGTTGGGATCCCACAGACTTCGAGGAGATTTGATGCTATTTGGGTCATTGTGGATCAACCGACCAAGTCCGCGCACTTTATTCCTGTTGGTACTACTTATACTTCAGAGTGGTTAGCTGAGATCTACATCAGGGAGATTGTCTGATTTCATGGGGTTCTAGTTTCTATCATTTCTGACAGAGGTACTCAATTCACATCTCAGTTTTGGAGAGCCATGCAGAGAGGTTTGAGTACTCATGTTGAGTTGAGCACATCGTTTCATCCTCAGACCGACGAGCAGTCAGAGCGCACTATTCAGATTTTGGAGGACATGCTACGTACCTGTGTGATTGATTTTGGGGGTTCATGGGACCAGTTTCTGCCACTCGCGGAGTTTGCATATAATAATACTTATCAGTCCAGCATTCAGATGGCTCCATATGAGGCTTTATAAGGTAGGAGGTGTAGATCTCCGATTGGTTGGTTTGAGACCGGCGAGGCTAGGCTATTGGGCACATACTTGGTTTAGGATACGTTGGATAAGGTGAAGTATGTTCAGGAGAGACTTCGCACGGCGCAGTTTAGGTAGAAGAGTTATACGAACCGGAAGGTTCGGGATGTGTCTTTCATGGAGGGAGAGAATGTATTGCTGAAGGTGTCACCCATGAATGGTGTTATGAAGTTCGGAAAGAGGGGAAAGCTGAGTCCCCGGTTCATTGGGCCTTTTGAGGTGCTTCAGAAGATTGGAGATGTGGCTTACAGACTTGACTTGCCACCCAGCTTATCGAGTGTTCATCCGGTATACCATGTGTCGATGCTCCAGAAGTATATCGATGACCCATCTCATGTTTTAGACTTCAGCACAATTCAGCTCGAGGGTGATATGTCATATGAGGTAGAGCCGGTGGCTATTTTTGGTCGTCAGGTCAAAAAGTTGAGGTCTAAGGATATAGCTTCGGTGAAGGTGCAGTGGAAAGGGAAGCCAGTGGAGGAGGCTACTTGGGAGACCGAGCGGGAGATGTGAAGTAGATATCCTCACTTGTTTGAGACTCCAGGTATGTTTCTAGACCCGCTCGAAGACGAACGTTTGTTTAAGAGGGGGAGAATGTAACGACATGGACGGTCGTTCTGTAGAATTTGCACTGTTATTTCAGTTTCAGCTTGGTCATGCATTATTTAGACTGTTTATGATGTGCCGGGGTCGGTCGTTTCGGGTTAAGAATGATTGTAGTGAGAATTGAGACACTTAGTCTCTTTAAGTAGCCTTATAGTTGGAAAAGTCAACTGGGAGTTAACTTATTGGTAAACGATCTCGGAATGCGAATTTTATGGCTCGGGTATCTTCGTTAGATGATTTGGGACTTAGAGGTGTGTTTGGAATGAGTTTTTTTATCTCCGATGTAGAATTAGGCTTGAATTGGCAAAAGTTAGTTTTTGGCGATTCCGGTCGATAGTGAAAAATAGGCTATGAGGGTCGGAATAGAATTCCGGAAGTTGGAGCAGGTTCGTAATGTCATTTTGGATATGTGTGCAAACTTTTAGGTCAATCGGAGGTGTTTTGGATGGTTTCGACATCGTTGGTGGATTTAGAAATTTCAAAGTTCATAGGCTTGAATTTGATGTGATTTTGGTGTTTTTGCATTGTTTTTGGTGTTTAGAGGGCTCGACTAAGTTTGAATGATGTTATGGGATGTGTTGGTAGGTTTGGTTGAGGTCCTGGGGGCCTCGGGTGTATTTCGGATGCTCAAACGGGCAATTTTTGGAATTTGGGAGTTGCTCGTTTTCTGGTGTTACAGCAACCGATTTTCCTTAATCGCGATCGCGTTGAAGGATTGGCGATCGTGTAGAGTAAATATTGGAGCAGGTAAAATTGTTCTATGTGGCATAACTAGTGTTGCGATCGCATAGGTTGTGCAGGCTTGAACAGTGCGGTCGCGTGGGTCCTTTTGCGATCGCGTAGTAGAAAAGGGGGTGCGTGAGGTTGATGCAGTTGTTCTTCGCGACCGCGTGATTGGGTACGCGATCGCATAGGTCAGTGAGTTGCAGCTTCGCGATCGCGTGGGCAAGTGTGCGATCGTAGTGAGTAAATATTTGGAGGCTTTGAGTTTGTTCTTCGCGATCGCATGGGTGGTCCCGCGATCACAGTAAATTAATGACATGGGCAGTGTTAAATAGCCAATCTGCGACCCTTCTTCAACTTTCAACCATTTTTGAACAGGATTGAAGCTTTTGAGAGAGTTTTTTGAGGAAAAAAAGGGGGAATCACTTGGAGGTAATATTCTTGACTCATAACTCGTTTATATGTGATTAAAGGTCTAATTAGTGGTGAAACATTGGGGGGAAATCAATAAAAAATAGGTAATTAGGGTTTGAGATTAAGAGACCTTAAATTGGGAATTTGAGGGGTCATTTGGACTCCGATTTCAGTGTTCTTGGTATGTATAGACTCGTGGGAGGATGAGGATCATTTTTGCCAATTTCGGGAATTATGCCTAATTTTGATATTTTTCAATTGGGTTTCACCTCCCTAGCATATTTTGATATGATAAATCTGATTTTGATAGACTCGGAGCATTTGGGAGCCGATTCGAGGGGCAAGAGTTTTGCAAAGTTGCTTTTTGGACTGTTTTGAGCTAAGTAACGATTGTAACTCTAAATCTGAGGGTATGAAACCCCGATATTTTACATTGTTTTGATGAAAGAGTTGACACACATGCTAGGCGACGAGCGTGTGGGCGTGCACCTATAGGTATTGTGACTTGGTCCGCCCCGTAGCGACTATTAAGCCGCGTATTCGATTTGAAATCCTATGATATCCTGTATTTTAGAAATCTATACTTGTTTATGGGCCGTAAGCCATGTTTAGGGCCTTGTGCCGACCTGTTTAGACCTTCAGAGGTACTTTTATACTATTCTCACATTGTCCTGATAGAACATTTGCAAACTCAGTCTTGTTTTCTATTTATTGTTATTTTCACTGTTATTATACTATCTTGAAACTCTAAGAGGTATTTGGGGGCTGAGTCCCGTGAGTTGAGATGAGTGGCCTGAGTGTCTTGCGAGGATGACTGAGTGAGGCCGAGAGCCGAGTATGTGAGGATAGTTATGGATCGGGTTGCATGCCGCAATAATATATATTATATATTTATATGGATCGGGTTGCACGTCGCAACAATATAAATTATATATATGGGTTGGGCTGCACGCCGCAGCAACATAGTGCTTGGGTTGTAGGAGCCCTTCCGGAGTCTGTACACCCCCAGTGAGCACAGTCGGCTATTTTATGGATCGGGTTGCACACCGCACCGTATTATATATGGATCGGGTTGCGCGCCGCATCAATATATGTATATATATGTATTGGATCAGGCTGCACGCCACAACAGTTGAGTGGATATCTGGTACTTGTTGAGTGGGAGTGCTTAGTGAGGGCATGGTATACTGATAATGGAGATATGAGTGACTGAGATACCTTGTTATGAGAGATACTGCGCCTAAAGGGCGGAGTCATTGTGAATTTTACTGTTTTCTCACTCATATTTTACTGGGATTTTCTAACAAAAGTGGATTTACTAATTTTACAAAAGAAATATGAATTTACAAATGCTCGTCACTGCACTCAAGTTTTTAGTTACCTTGGTTACTTACTGAGTTGGCGTACTCACGTTACTCCTTGCACCCCTGTGTGCAGATCCATGTACCAGACCATCTCGCTAGTGTCTCCTGACGTGCTTCGATTTTTGATCGAGGTAGCTGCTCAGCGTCCACAACTTACCTCTTTTCCTTCCTATTCCTATACTTTGATGTTTCTTTTCGGACTTGTATTAGTGACAAAGTTATATTTTGATACATTGTATTATCATCTTATATGCTCATGATAGTTGACTCCCGAGGTCTGGGGGTGGTTTAGATTGCCTGCCCTTATTATTATTCTTATTTAAACTGTCTTAAAAGTGGATCTTTATCAGTTTATGAGTTTATATTTCTATAAAGCAGACAAAAGTTGATTTCACAGTGTAAAGGGCTAGCCTAGTTTCATAATAGGCGCCGTCACGGCCATTATTGATTTGAGGTCGTGACACTTTTGGTTAAGTTGTAATTTCACGACCCGAAATCCCACCTTCAGGTCGTGATGGCGTCTAACGTTGAACTCGCTAGACAAGCCAACGTTTTAGATTAATTGACATATTAACAATTAAAAACAATAAACGCTAACTAAATAATCATGATAAAAATACGGAAGTCAATAGATTCTATAACTAAAATAGCCAATCTCGTCGAAATCTCTTTAAGTACAAAAAAAAAACCAGAAATGGAGTCACAATCTCACGAACTAGTCTAAGATTTGGCTAAAGACAACAGTTTGAAATAAAATGATACATCTGTCTGGAAATACACAAAAAGACAGAAAGAAGAGATAGGAGGTGACGTCAGAACCCACGAACGTATGCGGGTCTACCTTGATGTCGCCTGCGTGGACTGAAGGATACTCCCTCTAGCGGTGGCCACTGGGTACGACTGTGTAATCTGCACAACATAAAGAAGTGCAGGTGTAACATCAGTACAACCGACCCCATGTACCGAGTAAGTTTCGAGCCTAACCACGGCGAAGTAGTGACGAGGGTAGGACACGACAGCGGATAATACCTGTACAGTTCAATAATATAACAGGAAATAAATAAGAAACACATCTACGGGGAAGAACATGCTAGGGATAAAGGGGCAACAATTACCAAAACAGCAGAATAAAGTAATAATTGAAATGTAGAAGTAAAGGTAGGAATTAGCAGCTCGAAACAAGTAAATACACAGCAAAAGGCACGGCATGTCCCCTCGTGCATAGCCTCACAATCACTCGGCACGGAATGCCCCCTCGTGCATAAATAATAAAGTCACTCGGCACGGAATGTCCCCTCGTGCATAAGCTCACAGTCACTCGGTACAGAATGTCCTCTCGTGCATAAATAATAATCACTCGGCACAGAATGTCCCCTCGTGCATAAATAATAAGGTCACTCGGCACGGAATGTCCCCTCGTGCATAATGTACACAGAAACAACAATTCAATATGAAGGTTTACCAATAAGAAGTTCTAAATGTACAGAAATAACCAACAAAATTCTATCGTCCCGGCAAGGGACTCAACTATAACCAATCTCACTCAGAGGTATAATTTCAACAATAAAAATCCTCAACTGAGAAATTAATCAATAACTTCCCAAGTCATGAAACAACCTCAACGTCTCACTCCTAAATAACCAATTACTCATAACACAGAGAATATCTAGAACACGGTATAAATCATCACATTTGACTCACGGCCATGCTTGACCACAACACATAGGTACTCGTCACCTTACCTATACGCTGGACATGGAATACACATAGCAAATAAGACTCTATACCTATTCCTTCAAGCTAAGGTTAGGCCAAACACTTACCTCGACTCCAAAAATGCAAGTCAAGCCTCAATCACCGCCTTTCCTCTCGAACCCAACTCCGAAATGATAGTATCTAGACATAATCGACTCAATAATGTCAATAATGACTCAATAATTCAACTCCAACGCCTAATTATACATTTCCCATCATTCTTCCAAAAATACTAAAACTCGACCCCGGGCCCGCTTGGTTCAAACACGAGGTTTGGACCAAAACCCGATCACCCATTCCCCCACGAGCCCGAATATACAATTTATTTTGAAATCCGACCCCAAAACGAGGTTGAAGTCTCCAAAATTTCAAAAGCCCTAACTCTACCCAAAACCCCCAATTCCTACCTTTGATTTCATATTTTTAGACCTAGAATCTAGTGATTGATGAAGGAAAATGGAAGAAATTAGAGTTAGGATTATTACCCAAGTGGTTATGGTGGAAACGTAGCTTGGAAGTCGTATATGTTTGGAGAAGAAGGATATGGTGAAAAATAGGAAATTCGCGTAATGGTATTCTGTTTTTGAGCAATTAAATAACTGGGCAAAATTTTTGATATGCGATCGCGGAAGTGCGAGTGATCGCATAGAGGTCTGGGTCTTGGGCAGTGCGATCGCGGAGAAGTGGTTGTGATCGCACAGGGTTCCTGGCTTAGGCTTCTGCGATCACGGATGGGCATGTGCGACCGCAGAGAGTAATTACCCACCCCCCCCCCCCACCCCAGCTCTCCT